>JALJAT010000119.1:0-45971 GCA_034768735.1 Schistosoma mekongi | reverse complement strand
TTATATGTGAGCGTAACCATATGAATGAAGATGAAAGTTATTATGAATTAGGATTCAGTTGACCGGCTAATTTGATGACAAACTTTAGCTATAATCTATCAAATGATAAAGTATAAGACAACATAAAGAAGCACTAACATTGTTTTATTTGATTCTCACTCAATCAAACAATTCCAACACCCACACTGTTTGTGTCGTTCACAGAGCCAGGTCAATCAGATATCAGCTTACGTATTGTATGAATTATGAAGAAGACGTTTACACGTATTTGAAATTATCATCTAAACTGATTTTACTAACAAACAATAATCCAGACTTTCAACAAGTTATTTAGGTAGAACTCACTCAAAACACTGGCGGCATAATTTAGTATACACAAAATTACCACATCATTTCATTAAGTGTTTTGGAATTCACATAATACACGCAAAGATATTTCAATGTTTATACGAGAAGGTGGGCAGATACAGACTGATGATGATCATTTCTGTGTCTGGGCCTAGTAACCACTAATCTAATATTCGGTGTGTTTAAATAGGGAAAAAAATGAGAGGACGAGTATGACAAAATTAACACATGCTGATATTTATATGAGAATAGTTTTCTTCTTCATTCGAATTGCCAACTACACAGAGAATCATAGATCGAATTTTAAAAGACAATTTCCATGAATCTCTTGAAAGCTTGCTTCGCTCTCACAATTTTTAACGCTTTTGAATTGGATTCGAGTCTCTAGCGATGACATGTCCGACATGTTGGCGAATTTTCCCAACTACTCAGAGAATCCTAGATCGATTTTAGAAGCGAATTTCTATGATATTTTTGAAAGCTTGCTTCGATTCTTACCATTTTTGCTGCATTCGAATTGGGAGCGGTCTCTACGATGACATGTCGACATGTTTGGCAAATGCCAACTACACAGAAGAATCATAGATTCGAATTTTTGATTCACTTCTATTAATATCTCGTGAACGCCTGCTTCCGTTTCTCACCATTCTTGCTGATTCGAATTGGGATGCGAGTCTCTCAGCGATGACATGTCGACATGTTGCGAATTGCCAACTACACGATAATCATAGATCGAATTGTAAAACTACAATTTCCTGACTCATCTCTTGAAAGCTTTCTTTTCGATTCTCACCTTGTTATGCGTTTGAATTGGGAGCGAGTCTCTAGAAAAACATGTCGACATGTGGCGAATTGCCAACTACACCGAGAATCATTGATCGGTTGTTAAAAGACAGTTTCCATGATACTCGTGAACGCCTTCTCTGATTCTCACCATTCTTGCTGCATTCGAATTGGGATGCGAGTCGCTAGCAACGACCTGATCGACCAGGAGTTCGCGAATTGCCAGCCCTACTACACAGAGAATCATCGATCGAATTGTAAAAGACAATTTCCATATATCTCGTGAACGCCTTCTCTGCTTCTCACCATCTTGCTCACGCTTGGGATGCGAGTCCCCCCTCTAGCAACGCCATGTCGACAGTTCGGCGAATTGCCACCTACACAGAGATCACGCCGTTTGTAAAAGCCGATTTCCCATGCATCAGTGAACGCCTGCTCCGATTCTACACCATACTTTCCTGCATTCGAATTGGATGCGAGTCTCTAAGCGAGACCTGTCAACATGTTGGCGAATTGCCAACTACCAGAGAATCATAGATCGAATTTTAAAGACAATTTCCATGTTATCTCTTGATACTTGCTTCGATTCCACCATTTTGCTGCATTCGAATTGGGATGCGAGTCTCTAGCGATGACATGTCGACGATGTTGGGCGAATTTGCCAACTACACAGCGAATCAGAATCAAATTTTAAAAGACATTCCATGATATCTCTTGAAAGCTTGCTCGATTCTCCGACAACTTTTACTGCGTTTGAATGTGGGATGCCCATCCCTAGCAATGACATGTCGACATGTTGACGAATTGCCAACTACCATAGAAAATAGATCAATTTTAGAAGCGAATTTCTATGATTAGTGTTTTGACAGAGAGCTTGCTTCGATTCTTACCATTTTTGCTGCCTTCGACGTGGGAGCGATCTCTAGGCGAATGACATGTCCGACATGTTGGCGAATTGCCAACTACACGCGAAGCATAGATCAAATTGTGTAAAATACAATTTCCATGATATCTCTTGAAAGCTTGCTTCGATTCTCACAATTTTAATACGTTTTGAATTGGGATGCAGTCTCTAGCGATGATCATGCCCGACCTGTTGACGAAATTGTCTCAACTACTCAGAGAATCATAGATCGAATTTTTTAGAAGCGAATTTCTATGATATATTTTGGAAAGCTTGCTTCGATTCTTACCATTTTTGCTGCATTCGAATTGGGATGCGAGTCTCTTGCGATGACATGTCGACATGTTGTCAAATTGCCACTACACAGAGAATCATAGATCGAATTTTGATGCCATTTCTATGATTCTCGTGACGCCTGCTCCGTTTCTTTCTCACCATTCTTGTGCAGGCGAATGGGATGCGAGTCTCTAGCGATGACAGGTCAACATGTGGCTATTGCCAACTCCACCGAATCAATCGATCGAATTGTAAACGAACATTTCCATGAATCTTTGAAAGCTTGCTTCGCTCTCAACCATTTTTAATTCGTTTGAATGGGATGCGAGTCTCTAGAAAACTTGTCACATGTGGCGATTGCAACTACACCAGAGAATCATCGATCGGTTGTAAAAGACACTTTCCATGATATCTCGTAACGCCTTCTCTGATTCTCACCATTCTTGCTGCCATTCCATTGGATGCGAGTCTCTAGCCACGACATGTCGCCAGGTTCGCGGAATTGCCAACTACACAGAGAATCATCGTCGAATTGTAAAAGACACTTTCCATGATATCTCGGAACGCCTTCTCTGATTCTCACCATTCTTGCTGCCATCGAAATTGGGATGCGAGTCTCAGCAACGACATGTCGACAGGTCGCCGAATTGCCAACTACCCAGAGCACATCGATCGTTTGTAAAAGCCGATTTTCCATGACTCAAGGTGCACGCCGCTCCGATTCACACCATTTCTTGCTCATTCTAATTGGATGCGAGTCTGTAGCAATGACAAGTCAACATGAAGGGCCGATTGCAACGACAACAGAGACTGATCGAATTTTAAAAAGACAATTTCCATGAAATCTCTTGAAGCTTGCGTCGCTTCTCAGCATTTTTAATGCGTTTGAATATGTATCGTGGCTCTAGCGTGACATTCCGACCTTTGGCGAATTGCCAACTCACCGAGCATCCTCGATCCGTTTGTAAAGCCCATTCCATGATATCCATCGTGAACGCCTGCGCCGATTCTCACCATTCTTGCTGCATTCGAATTGGGATGCAGTCTCGAGCGATGACATGCGACATGTGTGGATTGCCAACTACAACAGCATCATGTTCCGCATTTTAAGAAGCGAATTCTATGATATCTGTTGAAAGCTTGCTTCGATTCTCACATTCTGCTGCATTCGGAATTGGGATGCGATCTCTATCGAATAGACATGTCGACATGTTTTTTCTGAATTGCCAACTACACAGAGATCCTAGATTCGCATGTTTGAGCAAATTTCTATGATAGCTCTTGAAAGGCTTGCTTCGCTTCTCACAAGTTTGCTGCATTCGATTGGAATGCGAGTATCTCTCGGTTGACATGTCGACAGTTTGCGATTGCCAGACGAAACAGAAAAATATCAGCGATCGGTTTGCAAAATCCAAATTCCATGGATCCTCGTGACAGCCTGCTCCGATTCTCACCATTCTTGCTGCATTCGATGGATGCGAGTCTCTAGCGATGACAAGTCAACATGTTGGCGAATGGCCAACTACTCGAGAATCAATAGATCGAATTTTAAGAACGAATTTTCTAGATATATTTTGAAACTTGCTTGCCGATTCTCACATTTTTAAATGCTTATTGCAATTGGTCTGCGAGTCCCTTCTCTAGCGATGACAATGTTCGACATGCTCTGGCCGACATTGCAACTACTCAGAGAATCATAGATCGAATTTTAGAAGCGAATTTCGGGGCTGATGCTATATTTTGAAAGCTTGCGTCGATTCTCACATTCTTGCTGCATTCGAATTGGCCTGCAGTCTCTAGCGATGACATGTCCGACATTTGGCGATGCCACTACACAGAGAGGCAAGGATCGAATTTTTGAGGCAATTTTCATGATCTCTCGTGAACGCCCTGCTCCGTTTCTCACCATTCTTTGCGGCCTTCGAATTGGAAGGCGAGTCTCTACGATGACAGTCAACATGTTTGCGATTGCCACCTACACAGAAATCATCGTCGAATTGTAAAGACAAATTCCATGCATAACTCTTGATGCTTTTTCGATTCTTCACCATTTTTAATGCGTTTGAATTGGGATGCGAGTCTCTAGCAATACCAGTCGACATGTTGGCGAATTGCCAACTACACAGAAATCCTCGATCGGTTTGTAAACGACCATTTCCATGACACACGTGGCACGCCTGCTCCGATTCTTACCATTCCTTGCTGCATTCGAATTGGGATGGCGAGTCCTCTAGCGATGACAATTTCAACATTTTGGCGATTTGCAACTACCAAAGAATCACGATCGAATTTTAAAAGACCATTTCCGAAGCTCTTGATAGCTTGCTTCGATTCTCACAGTTTTTAATGCGGTTGAATTGTGATGCGAGTCTCAGCGATGACATGTGTCGACATGTTGGCGAATTGCCACTACACTAGAGAATCATCGATCGCTTGTAAAAGAGCATTTTTCATGATATCTCTTGATAGCTTGTTCGATTCTCCCATTTTTGATGCGTTTGATTGGGAGCGAGTCTCTAGCGTACATGGTCGACATGTTTGGGAATTGCCAACTACACAGAGAATCATCGATCGTTTGTAAATAGCGATTTCCTGATATCACGGAACGCCTGCCCGATTCTTACCATTCTTCTGCATTACATGGGGATGCGATCTCTAGCGATGACGATGTCGCCATGTGGCGAATGCCAACTACACAGAGAAGATCGTCGGCTTGTAAAAGAGCATTTTCATGATATCTCTTGATAGCTTGCTTCGCTTTCTCACACTGTTTTGAGCGTTGATTGGGATGCGGAGTCTCTCGCAATGACATGTCGACATGTTGGCGAATTGCCAACTACACAGAGAATCAACGACTCGGTTTGTAAAAGCCATGTCCATGACATCACGTAACGCCTGCTCCGATTCTTACCATTCTTCTGCATTAGAATGGGAATGCGAGTCTCTACGCATGCCTTCGACATGTGGGCGAATTGCCAACTACACAGAGAATCTGATCGAATTTGGAAAAGACAAGTTCCATGATATCTCGTGAATCGCCCTTCTTGATTCTCACCCTTCTTGCTGCATTCGAATTGGGATGCGAGCTCTCGCACGACCTGTCGACATGTTGGCGAATTGCCACCTACACAGAGAATCCATCGATCGGTTTTTGTAAAAGACTATTTCTATGACCAAGTGAAACGCCTGCTCCGATTCACAACCATTTCTTGCTGCAATTCGAATTGGGATGCGAGCTTTAGCGATGACTGTCACATGTTGGCGAATGGCCAACTACACAAGATCATAGATCGAATGTAAAGACATTTCCATGTATCTCTTGATACTTCTTCGATTCTCACCATTTTTGCTGCAGTCGAAGTGGATGCTGAGTCTCTAGCGAGGACATGTCGACCATGTTGGCGAATTTCCAACTACCAGCGAAATCATAGATACAAATTTGTAAATACAATTCCATGATATCTCTTGAAAGCTTGCTTCGCTTCCTCACAATTTTAATGGTTTCGATTGGAAATGCGAGTCTCTAGCGTGACATGTCGACATGTTGGCGAATTGCCAACTACCAGATAATCATAGATCTGAATTTTGAAGCGAATTTCTAGATATCTGTTGACAGCTTGCGTCATTCTTAACCATTTTTGCTGCATTCGAAGTGGTATGCGAGTCCCTCTAGCGATTACATGTCGACATTTGTGCAAATTGCCCAACTACACAGAGAATCATAGATCGAATTTTGATGCAAATTTCTATGATATCTCGTGAACGCCTGCTTCCGTTTCTCACCATTCTTGCTGCATTCGAATTGGGATGCGAGGCCTAATATCATGACATTTCGACCTGTTGGCGAATTGACCACCTCCCAGAGAAGCATCGATCGCTTTTAAAGACAAGTTTCCATGATAACTCGTGCCGCCTGCTCCGATTCTCACCATTCGTATGCTGCATTCGAATTGGGATGCGAGTCTCGACAACGACAGTCGACAGTTCAATTTCCACTAACACAGAGAAATCAGCGATCGTTTGTAAAGCCTATTTTATGACCTCAAGTGAACGCTGCTCCGATTCACACCCTACTTGGCTGCATTCGAATTGGGAATGCGATCTTTAGCGATGAACATTTCAACATGGTGGCGAATTGCCAACTACACGCGAAGCAGAGATCGAATGTAAAAGACAATTGCCATGTTATCTCTTGATAGTTGCCTTCCGCTTCTCACCATTTTTGGCCTGCATTCGAATGGATTCGATTCTCTAGCGATGACATGTCGAACATGTTGCGATTGCCACTACAACCGCGAATCATAGATCAAATTGTAAAAGAACAATTTCATGATATCTCTTTGAAAGCTTGTCTTCGATTCTCACAATTTTTAAATGCGTTTGAATTGGGAGGCGAGTCCTAGCGGGACATGTCGACATGTTGCGAATTGCCACTACTCAGAGCATCATAGATCGAATTTTAGAGCGATTCTATGATATATTTTGAAAGCTTGCTTCGATTCGTACCATTTTTGCTGCATTCGAATTTGACTGCGAGTCCTCTAGCGATGACATGGCGACATTTTCGCAAATGGCCAACTACACAGAGAATCTAGATCGAACAGTTTGATGCAAATTTCTATGAATCTCGTGAACGCCTGCTCCGTTGCTCACCATTCTTGCCTGCATTCGAATTGGATGCGATCTCCAGCGATGACATGTCGACCTGTTGCGAATTGCCAACTACACAGAAATCAGCGATCCGCTTTTAAAGACCAATTTCCTGATATCTCGTCTACCGCCTGCTCCGATTCTCACCATTCTTGCTGCATTCGATTGGATGCAGTCTCTAGCGCTGCATGTCAACATGTTGGCAATTGCAACTACACAGAGAATCACGGCGGCTTGTAAAGACCATTTTCATGATATCTCTTGATAGCTTGCCTTCGATTCTCCAACCATTTTTGATGCGTTTTGAATTGGATGCGGTCTCAGCAATGACATGTCGACATGTGGGCGAATTGCCAACTCACCAGAGATCATCGATCGGTTTGTAAAAGCCGATGTCCATGACATCACGTGAACGCCTGCTCCGATTCTTACCATTCTTGCTGCTTAGAATTGGAATGGCGATTCTCAGCGATGACATTTCGACATGTTGGGCGAATTGCAACGACAACAGAAGAATCATCGTCGAATTGGTAAAAGACAATTTCCATTAATCTCGTGAACGCCTTCTCTGATTCTCACCTTCTTGCTGCATTCGAATTGGGATCGATTCTCTAGCAACGGACATTCGACAGCTTCGCGAATTGCACTACCAGAGAATCATCGATCGTTTTAAAAGCCTATTTCTATGACATCGTGAACGCCTGCTCCGATTCCCACCATTCTTGCTTTGCATTGACTTGGGATGCGAGTCTCTATCGATGACAGTCAACATGTTTGGCGAATTGCACTAACAGAACTCATAGATCGATTGTAAAGACAAGTCATGTTATCCTCTTGATAGCTTGCTTCGATTCTCCCTCATTTTTGCTTGCATTCGAATTGGGATGCCGAGTCTCTAGCGATTGACATGTCGACATGTTGGCGAATTGCCAACTACACAGCGAATCATAAATCAAATTAAAAGACAATTTCCTGATTCTCTTGAACAGCTTGCTCGATTCGCACAATTTTTAATGCTTTACTGGGGATCGAGTCCGCTACGATGACATGTCGACAGGTTACGAATTGCCAACACCAGAGAATCATAGATCGAATTTAGAAGCGAATTTTCTATGATATATTATGAAAGCCTGCTCGCTTCTTACCATTTTTTGCTGCATTCGAATGTGGTATCGAGTCTCAGCGATGACAATGTCACATGTTGGCGAATTTGTCCAACTACACAGAGAATCATCGATTCGATTGTAACGACATTTCCATGATATCTCTTGAGATCTTGCCTTCGATTCTCCCATGTTAAGGCGTTGGAAGTGGATGGCGAGTCTCTATAATAACATGTCGACATGTGGCTAATTGCCAACTTACCCAGGATCATCGAGCTAATTGTAAAAGACAATTTTCCATGATATCTCGTGAACGCCTGCTCTGAGTCTCACCATTCTTGCTGCATTCGATTGGGAGCGAGTCTCTAGCAACGACAGGTCGACAAGGTTCGCGAATTGCCAACTACACATAGACTCATCGATCGGTTTGTCAAAGACATTTCCAGATATCTCGGGAACGCTCTCTGATCCACCATTCCTTTCTGCATTCGAATGGGATGCGAGTCTCTAGCACGACATGTCGACCAGGTCGCTCGCGAATTGCCAACTACACAGAGAATCATCGATCGTGTTTTTAAAAGCCGATTTCCATGACATCAAGTGAACGGGCCTGCTCGCCGATTCACCCCCATTCTTTCTTGTCATTCGAATTGGGAATGCGAAGTCTCAGCGATGACATTCAACACTGTTGGCGAATTGCCAACTACCAAGAATCAAGATCGAATTGTAAAAGACAATTTCCCATGTTATCTTCTTGATAGCTTCTTCTATTCTCACCATTTTGTGCTGCATTGAATTGGTATGCGCGTCTCTAGCGTGACATGTCACATGTTGGCATTGGCCACTACACAGCGAATCATAGATCAATTTAAAGACAATTTCCATGATACTCTTGAAGCTTGCTTCGATCTCACAAATTTTAATGCTTTGAATTGGGATGGCCAGTCCTCTAGCGAGACATGTCGACATGTTGACGAATTGCCAACTACTCAGAAATCATAGATCGAATTTTCGAAGCGAATTTCTATGATATATTTTGAAAGCTTGCCTTCGATTCTTACCATTTTTGCTGCATTCGCATTGGGGATGCGAGTCTCTAGCGATGACATGTCGACATGTTGGCGAATTGCCAACTACCAATAGAATCATAGATCGAATGTTTGATGCCAAATTTCTATGAGATCTCGTGACGCCCTGCTCCGTTTCTCACCAATCTTGCTTGCATATCGAAGGGATGCAGGCTCTAGCGATGACATGTCCAAAATGTTGGCGATTGCCACTACACAAGAATCATCGATCGGTTTTGTAACGACAATTTCCATTGATATTGCTCTTGAAGCTTGCTTCGATCGCCCCAAGTTGTAATGCGTTGAATTGGGATGCGAGTCTCTAGCAATTACATGTCTATATGTTTTGCGAATTGCCAACTACACAGAGAATCATCGATCGTTTTGTAAAGCCGATTTCCATGACATCACGTGAACGCCTTCTTCCTGCCCCGATTCTACCTTCCTTGCTGCATTCGAATTGGGATGCAGTCTCTAGCAATTACATGTCGACTGGTTGGCGAATTGCCAACTCACAGATAATCATCGATCGTTTGTCAAAGCCAATTTCCATTACATCACTTTAACGCCTGCTCCGAGTCTGACCATTCTTGCTGCATTCGATTGGATGCGATTCTGTAGCAATGACATGTCCCCAACATATGCGAATTGCGCACTACACAGAGAATCCATAGATTCGAATTTTACAAGACAATTTCCATGCTCAACCTCTTGATAGCTTCTTCGATTCTCATCTCACCATTTTGCTGCATCGAATTGGGATTGCGATCTCTAGCGATGACTGTCCACATGTTTGCGATTGCCGAACTACTAACACAGAGATCTCGATCGATTGTAAAATACAAATTCCATGATATCTCTTGATAGCATCTTGCTTCGATTCCTCACCATTTTTAAATGCGTTGTGATTGGATCGAGGCTCTAGCAATTACTGGCGACATTGGCGAATTGCCAACTACACAGAGAATCATCGATATCGGTTTGTAAAATCCAATTTCCATGATATCTCTGAAACGCCTGCTCCGATGCTCACCATTCTTGCTGCATTCGAATTGGGATGCGAGTCTCTACGATGACATTTCGACATGTTGGCGAATTGCCAACTACACAGAGAAGCATCGATCGGTTTGTAAAAGCCGATAATCCATGACATCACTGAACGCCTCTCTCATTCTCCCACTATTTTGCTGCATTCGAATTGGGATGCGAGTCCTCTAGCGGAACGACATGTCGACATTGTGGGCTAATTGCCAACGACACAGAGTAATCATAGACGAATTTTGTGAAGCAAATTTTATGATATACTCTTGAAAGCTTGCTTCTGAGTCTCAACCATTTTGCCTGCATTCGATTTTGTGATCGATACTAGCGTTGACAGTGTCGACAATGTTTGCGAATTGCCAACCTAACAGAGAATCCTCGATCGTTTTTGTCAAAACGCAATTTCCAGGATATCGCGTGAACGCCTGCCCGTTCTCACCATACTTGGCTGCTTCGAATTGTGATTCGAGTCTCGTTGGATGACAGGTCGAACATAGTTGGGAAGTTGCCAACTACACAGAGAATCATCGATCGGTTTGTAAAAGACAATTTTCCTGATATCTCGTAAGACTGTCCGATTCTCACCCTGCTTCTGCATATTCTTCGAATTGGGAGGCGAGTCTCTAGCGATGAACATGTCACATGTTGTCGAATTGCCAACTACACCGAAATCATCGATCGATTGAAAAGACAAGTCCTGATATCTCTTGATAGCTTGCTTCGATTCTCACCATTCTTGCTGCATTCGAATTGGGGATCGAGTCTCTAGCGATGACATGTCGACATGTGGGGCGAATGCCAACTACACAGAGAAGCATCGATCGAAAGTTTTGAAGCGAAGTTCTATGATATCTCTTGAAAGCTTGCTCGGATTATCACAATTCTTGCTGCATTCGAATTGGAGCGAGTCTCTAGCAGAGGACATATCGACATGTTTGCGGAATGCCAACCTACAACAGGCAATTCATCGATCGGTTTGTAAATCCAATTTCCATGATCATCTCGGAAGGCCTGCTCTATTCCAAAATCTTATGCATTCGAATTAGGATGCGATTTCTATAGCGTGACATGTCGAACTGTTGGCGATTGCCAACTACAAAGAGAATCTCGAATCGGTTGTAAAAAGCGATTTCCATGACATCACGTGAACGCCTGCTCCAATTCTCACCATTTGGCTGCATTCGAATTAGGATGCGAGTCTCTAGCGACGCACATGTCAACATGTTGGCGATTGCCAACTACACCGCGAACATAGATCGAATTTTGAAGCAACTTCTATGATACTCTGGAAAGTTGCTTCGATTCTCACACTTTGCTGCATTCGAGTGGGTATGCGAGTATGCTAGCGGGACATTCATGTCACATGTTGCGAAGTGCCAAAAACAGAAAAATCATCGATCGGTTTGTAAAGCCCATTCCATGATATCTGTGAACGCTCTCCGATTCTCACCATACTTGCTGCATTCGAATTGGGATGCGAGTTTCTGGCGATGGAAATGGCGACATTTGGCGAATGGGCCAACTACACAGAGGAATCATCGATCGGTTTGTAAAAGACAAGTTCCAGGATATCTCGTGAACGCCGCTCCGATTCTCACCAGTTCTTGCTGCCTTCGAATTGGGAGGCGAGTCTCTAGCGAATGAACATCGTCAACATTGTGGCCGAATGCAACTACACAGAGACTACGATCGAATTGTAAAAGACAACTTGCATGATATCCTTGATAGCTTGCTTCGATTCTCACCATTCTTCCTGCATTCGAATTGGAGCGAGCTCTAGCGAGACATGTCGGACATGTGGCGAATTGACAACATACACAGAGAATCATAGATCGAATTTGAAGCGAATTTCTATGATAGTCTCTTGAAAGCTTCTTCGATTCTCACCATTCTTGCGCATTAGAATTGGAGGGCGAGTCTCTAGAATGACATGTGACTGTTTGCGATCATTGCCAACTAAACAGAGAATCATCGACGGTTTGTAAATCCAATTTCCATTGATATCTTCATGAAACGCCGCTCCGATTCTCACCATTCTGCTGCATTCGAATGGGGAGCGAGTCTCTAGCGCTGACATGGTCGACATGTGGAGAATTGCCAACTACACAGAGATCATCGATCGTGTAAAAGCCGATTTCACTGACATCACGTGAACCCCTGCTCAAAATTAGCACCAATTCTGCGGCATCGAATTAGGATGCGAGGGTCCTAGCGACGGACAGTCGACATGTGGCCGGAATTGCAAACTACACAGAGAATAGGATAGATCGAAGTTTTTGAAGCAAATTTCTATGATATCTCTGGGAAGCTTTGCTTCGATTCGCACCAATTGGCTGCATTCGATTTGGGATGCGAGTAGTATCTAGCGCGGACATGTCGCAGGTTGGCGAATGCCAACTAAACAGAGAATAAGTCGATGTCGGTTTGTAAAAGCATTCCCTGATAACCTCGTGAACGCCTGCTCCGATTCTCACCATACTTGCTGTATTCGAAATTGGGATGCGAGTCTCTAGCGATGACATGTAGACAGTTGGCGGATATGGCCAACTACACAGAGAATCATCGATAGGTTTTTTAAAAGACAATTTCCATGATATCTCGTGAACGCCGCTCCGATTCTCCCATATGGCCATCGAATTGGGATGCGCGTCTCTAGCGATGGACATGTCAACATGTTGGCGATTGCCAACTACACAGAGAATCATCGATCGAATTGTAAGAAGGACAATTTCCGTGAATCTCTTTATAGCTTGTTCGATTTCACCATTCTTGCTGCATTAGAATTGGATGCGAGTTCTCTAGCAACGACATGTCGACAGTTGGCGAATTGCAACGACACAGAGAATCCTCGATCGGTTTGTAACAAAGCCGATTTCCATGACATCACCTGAACGCCTGCTCCGATTATTAAAGTCTTGTTGCATTCGAATGGGATGCCGGAAGTCTCTAGCGATGAAATGGTAAATGTTGGCGAATTGCCAACTACACAGAGAATCATAGATCGAAATTGTAAAAGACCAATTTCCATGTTATCTCTTGATAGCTGCTCGATTTCGCCCATTTCTTGCTGCATTCGAATTGGGAGGAGAGTGCTTAGCGGATGACATGTCGACATGTTGGCGAATTGCCAACTAAACAGAGAATCATCGCTCGGTTTGTAAAAACGACAATTTCCAATGATATCTTCGTTATCGCTGCTCCGATCTACCAATTCTTGCTGCATCGAAGGGATTGCGCGTCTCTCGAGGGAAATGTCGACATGTGGCGAAATGCCAACACACAGAAGAATCATCGATAGAATGTAAAGAACAATTTCCATGTTCTCTGAAAAGCTTGCTTCTATCTCAGCATTTTTAATGCGTTTGATTGGGATGCGAGTCTCTAGCAATGACAGGTCGACATGTTTGAGAATTGCCAACTAACAGAGAATCATAGATCGAATTTTTGAAGCGAATTGGTCTATGATATCCTGAAGCTTGCTTCCCGATCTCACCAGTCTTGCGGCATCGAATTGGGATGCGAGTCTCTAGCGTGACATGGCGACATGTTGGCGATATTGCCAACTAACAGAGAATCATCGATAGGTTTGTAAAAGCCGATTCCATGCCCTCAGTGAAACGCCTGCTCCGTTCTTACCATTCTTGTTGCATTCGAATTGGGATGCGAGTCTCTAGCGATTGACATTGTCAACATGTTGGCGAATGCAAACTACACAGGAATCATAGATCGAATTCTAAAAGACAATTTCCATGTTATCTCGTGTAGCTTGCTTCGATATACCACCTTTTTGCCCCTGCATCGAATTGGGAGGCGAGTCTTCTAGCGATGACATGGTCGACATGTTGGCGAATGCCAACTACACAGAGAATCATAGATCGAATTTGAAGAGAATTTTATGATATCCCTGAAAGCTTGCTTCGATTCTCACCATTCTTGATGCATTCGAATTGGGATGCGAGTCTCAGCGTTGACATGGCGACATGTTGGCGAATTGCCAATAAACAGCGAATCATCATCGGTTTGTACACGACAATTCCATGATCTCGTGATCGCCTGCTCCGATTCTCAACATTCTTGCTGCATGCGAATTGGGATGCGAGTCTCTAGCGATTGAAATCGACTGTTGGCGATATTGCCAACTACACAGAGAATCATCCGATCGAATTGTAAAAGACAATTTCCCTGAATCTCTTGAAAGCTTGATTCGATTCTCAGCATTTTTAATGCGTTTGAATTGGGATGCAGTCTCTAGCAATGACATTGTCGACACGTTGGAATTGCAACTTCACAGAGAATCATCGATAGTTTGTAAAAGCCATTTCCATGAATCCGGAACGCCTGCCGATTCTCAACATCTTGACGCATCGAATGGATGCGCGTCTTCTAGCGTATGACACTGTCGACATGTTGGCGAATTGCCAACTACACAGAAGAATCATCGATCGCTTTGTAAAGAAAAATTTCAATGATATCTCGTGAAACGCCTTCGTCCGATCTCACCATTCTTGCTGCATTCGAATTGGGATGCGAGTCTTCTAGCGATGGACATGTCAACATGTTGGCGGAATTGCCAACTACACAGAGAATCATCGACGGTTGTAAAAGAACAATTTCATGAGATCACTTATAGCATTGCTCGATTTCAAAATCTGCTGCATTCGAATTGGGCATGCGAGTCTCTAGCAACGACATGTCGACATGTTGCGAATTGCTCAACTACACAGAGAATCAGCGTAATCGGTTGTAAAAGACGATTTCCTGAATCACGTGATACGACGCTCGATTTCTGACCATTCTTGTGCTTCGAATTGGGAGGCGAGTATCTAGCGATGACATCAAAATATTGGAGAATTGCCAAATACACAGAGAATCATAGACGGAATTGTAAAAGACAATTTCCATGTTATCTATTGATAGAGTGCTTCGATTCTCACAATTTCTGTGAATTCGAATTGGATGCGGAGTCTCTAGCGATACAGGTCGGACATGTGGCGAATGCCAAAACTAAACAGGAACCATCGATCGGTTTGTAAAAGGGACCATTTCCATGATTATCTCGTGATGCCTGCTTCCGATTCTCACCATTTTGCTGCATTCGAATGGGGAATGCGAGTCTCTAGCGAGACAGTTCGACATGTTGGAGAATGCAACTACACAGAAAAACATTGATCCAAAGTGTAAAAGACAATTTCCAGGATATCTTCTTGAACGGCATTGCTTCGATTCTAGCATTTTTAATGCGTTTGAATTGGATGGAGTCTCTCGCAAGACATGTCGACATGGTGGCGAATTGCCAACTACACGAGAACCATCGATCGAAATTTGTAAAAGACACTTTTCATGCTATTCTTTCTGCTTGCTCGGATTCTCACCATTCTTGCTGCATTCTAATTGGGATGCGAGTCTCTAGCAACGACAATGTCGACATGTTGGGAATTGCCAACTACACAGCGAATCATCGATCGGTTTGTAAAAGCCGATTCATGCCATCACGGTGAACACCTTGCTCCGATTCTTACCATCCTGGCATTCGAATTGGGAAATGCGGTCTCTAGCGATGACATGTCGGACATGTTGGCGAAATGCCAACGACACAGAGAATCATCGATCGCCTTGTAAAAGACAATTCATGAGATCTCGTGAACGCCGCTCGATTCTCACCATTCGCGCATCAGAATTGGGATGGCGAGTCTCTAGCGCTGACAGTCAACATGTTGCCGAATTGCCAAACGACACAGGAATCATCGATCGGTTTGTAAAAGACACTTTCCATGAATCGCTTTATAGCTTGCTCGATTCTAACCATTCTTGCGCATTCGAATGGGATTGCGAGTCCTAGCAACGAACATGTCGACAGTTGGCGGAATTGCCAAATACAAGAGAATCATCGATCGTTTGTAAAGCGCCGATTTCCATGACAATCACGGGACGCCTGCTCCGATTCTTCCATTATTGCTGCTTCGAAGAATTGGGATGCGAGTCTTAGGATGACATGTCAACATGGTGGAGAACTGCAAACTACACAGCAAGAGAAGAAAGGGATCGAATTGTAAAGGACAAGTTCCAGATCTCTGAATAGCTTGCTTCGATTCTCACCATTCTGCTGCATTCGAAGTGGTTGCCGAGTCTCTAGCATGACCTGTCGGACATGTTGGGAATGCCAATACCACAAGAATATAGATCGAATATTTGAAGCGATTCGATTGAGATCCCTTGGTAAGCTTGCTTCGATTCTCACCATTTGCTGCAGTCGAATTGGATGCGAGTCTAGCGATGACTGCGGACATGTTGGCGAGTTGCCACATACACAGAAAAACATGATCAAATTTTAAAAGACTTTTCCATGATATATCTTGAAAGCTTGGCTTCGATTCTCACCATTTTGATGCGTTTGGAATTGGGCGCGAGTCTCTGCAATGACATGTCGACATGTTGGCGAATTGCCAACTACACGAGAATCATCGATCGTTTGTAAAAGCCAATTTCCATGATATCTAGTGATCGCCTGCCGATTTCACCATTCTGCTGCATTCGAATGGGGATGCGAGTCTCTAGCGATGACATGTCGACATGTTGGCGAAATGCTAACTACACAAGCGAATAATAGATCGAATTGTTGAAGCGATTTCTATGATATCCATGTAAGCTTTCTTCGATTTCACTATTTTGCTGCATTCGATTGGGATGCGAGTATCTAGCGTGGCATTGTCGACATGTTGGCGAATTGCCAAAATAAACAGAGAACATCGATCGGTTTGTAAAAGTCAATTCCATGATACACGTGATCGCATGCGCGATTCTCACCATTCTTGCTGCATTCGAATTGGGATGCGAGATCTGCGATGACATGTCGACATGTTGGCGAATGCCAACTAAACAGGAATCATCGATCGGTTTGTAAAAGCAAGTGACATGATTATATGGAAGCTGCTCTGATTCTCACCATTCTTGTGCATTCGAAGTGGGATGCGAGTCTCTATCCCGATGACATGTCGACATGTGGGGCGAATTGCCAACTACACAGAGAATCTCGATCGGTTGGTAAAGGACAATTCCATGATATTGCTGAAAAGCTTGTGCTTAGATTCTTACATTTTTAATGCGTTTGATTAGGAGCGTGCTCTAGCGATGAATGTCGACAGTGGCGGAAATTGCCAAACTCACGAGTATCGTCGATGTAATTTAGAACGAATTTCTATGGATATCTGTTGAAAGCTTGCTTCCGATTCTCACCATTCTTGCGCATTAGAATTGGGATGCGAGTCTCTAGCGATGACATGTCGACATGTTGGCGAATTGCCAACTAACAGAGAATCTAGATTGAATTTTTGATGAAAATTCTTGATACTCTTGAAAGTTGCTTTCGATTTCCCCTTTTTGCTGCATTTGAATTGGGATGCGAGTATCTAGCAGTGGACATGTCGAACAGTTTGCGAATCCAACTACACAGCGAATCATCGATCGGTTTGTAAATCCAATTTCACATGAATCTCGTGACGCATGCTGTGATTCTCACGATACTGTCTGCATGCGATTGGGATGCGAGTCTCTAGCGATGACATGTCGACAGGTTGGCGAATTGACAACTACACAGAGAATCATCCCGATCGGTGTGTAAAATGCCAATTTCCATGATAATCTCGTCAACGCTGCTCCGAATTCTCCATTCTTGCTGCATCGAATTGGGATGCGAGTCTCTAGCGATACATGCGACATGTTGGCGAATGCCAAAATACAACAGAGAATCATAGATGAATTGTAAAAGACAATTTCCATGATATTCTTGATAGCTTCTTAGATCTCACCATTTTTAATGCGTTTGAAATTGGATGCGAGTCTCTAGCAATGAATCTCGAACTATGTTGGCGAATTGCAACTACACAGAGAATCATCGTATTCGAAGTGTAAAGCGAATTTGTATGATATCTCATTGAAAGATTGCTGCGATTATCGCCTTTTGTCTGCATTTTAATTGGGTAGTGCGAAGTCTGTAGCCGATTGACATGTCGACAGTTGGCGAATTGCCAACTACACAGAGAATCATCGATCCCCCCCCCCCCCCGGTTTGTAAAAAGCCGATTTCCATGACATCACGTTGACGCCTGCCTCCCGTTCTACCATTCTTGCGGCATTTCGAATTGGGATGCGCTCTCTAGCGATGACATGTCAACATGTTGGCGGAAGTGCCAACTACACAGAGAATCATAGATCGAATGTTAAAAGCGAATGTCTATGTTATCTCTTGAATGATTGCTTCGATTCTCACCATTTTGCGCATTCGAATTGGGAATGCGAGTTCTCTTACGTGGACATGCTCGACATCGTGGCGAATGCCAACTACACGAGAATCATCGATCGGTTTGTAAAGCCATTTCCATGTACCTCGTGAACCGCCTGCACCAATTATCAACATTGTTGCTGAATTGAATAGTATGCGAAGTCTCCAGCGATGACATGGACATGTTGGGAATTTCCAACGACACAGAGAATGATAGATCGAATTTTAAAAATACCAATTTCCATGAATATCTCTTGAAAGCTTGCTTCGATCTCCCATTATTAAGCGTTTGAATTGGGATGCGAGTCTCTAGCGATGACATGTTCGACATGTTGGCGAATTGCCAACTACACAGAGAAAACATAGAGCGAATTTTAGAATGCGAATTTATATGATATTCTGTTGTAAGCTTGGCTTCGTTCTCACCATTTTTGCGCATTCGCATTGGGATGAAGCGTATCTCGCGAGAAATGTCTACATGGTTGCGAATTGCACAAAATAAACAGAGAATCATCGATTGAATGTAAAAGCCGATTTCCAATGTGATATATCGTGAACGCCTGCTCGAGTCTCACCATTCTTTCTGCATTCGAATGAGAGGCGAGTTCTAGCGATGGACATGTGACATGGTTGGCGAATGCCAACTACACAGGATCCTCCCGATCGATGTAAAAAGACCATTTCATGATATCTCTTGATAGCTGATTCGATTCCTCACCATTTTTGATGCAGTGTGAATTGGGATGCTGAGTCTCTAGCGATGACATGTGACATGTGTGCGGGAATTGCAACTACACAGAGAATCATCGATCGAATGTAAAGACAATTTCATGATATCTCTTGAAAGCTTGCTTCGATTCTCACCATTTTTGATGCGTATGAAGGGGAGGCGAGGCTCTAGCGATTGAACATTGTCGACATGTTGCGAATTGCCAAAAGACCAGAGAACCATCGATCGGTTTTAAAGATGATTTCCATGACATCACGTGAACGACTGCTCCGATGCTCACCATTCTTGCGCATTCGAATTGCGGATGCGAGTCGTAGCCCCGATGACATGTGCCATGTTGGGAATTTCCAACTACACAGAGAATGATAGATCGAATTTTAAAATAACAATTTCCATGATATCTCTTGAACTTGCTTCGATTTATCACCCATTTTAATGCGTTTTGATGGGGTAGGCGCGTATCTAGCGATGAATGCGACATGTGTGCGAAATTGCAACTACACAGAGAATCATCGTCGAATTTTAGCAGCGAATTTTCTATGATATTCTTTGAAAGCTTGCTTACGATTCTGGACACCATTGCTGCATTCGAATTGGGGATGAGCGTATCTAGCGTGAATGGAAGACTGTTTGCGAATTGCCAACTAAAAAGAGGAATCATCGATTGAATTGTAAAAAGCCGATTCCATGATACTCGTGAACGCGCTCGATTCTCACAATTCTTTTGCATTCGAATGAGAGCGAGTGCTCTTAGCGAGAACATGTCGACATGTTGGCGTAATGCCAACTACACAGGGAAATCATCCGACGAATGTAAAAGAACAATTTCCATATATCTCGTGATAGCTTGCTTCGATATCCCATTTGATGCGTTTGAATTGGGATGGGTCTCAGCAGATGACATGTCACATGTTAGCGTGAAATTGCCACTACACATAGAATCATAGACGAATTTTAAAAGAGAATTCTATGAGATACTCTTGAATGATGGCTTCGATTCTCACCATTTTTGCTGCATCAAAATTGGATGCGGAGGTCTCGTAACGTTGACATGTCGACATGGGCGATATTGCCAACTACACAGAGAACCATCGATCGGTTTGTTAAAAGCAATTTCCATGATAACTCGTGACGCTTGCACCAATTATCACCATTGTTGCTGCATTCGAATTAGGATGCGAGTCTCCAGCGATGACTTTTGGACATGTTGGCGAATTTCCAACTACACAGAGAATGATAGATCGAATTTTAAAAACAATTTCCTGATTATCCTCTGAAAGCTTGCTTCGTTCTCCCCATTTTTAATGGTTGAACTTGGGAGGAGTAGTAGCGATGACATGTCGACTGTTTGACGAATTGCCAATACACAGTAGAATCATAGATCGAATTTTAGAAGAGATTTCTAGATATCTCGTGAAAGCTTGCTGCGATTATAACCAATTTTTGCTGCATTCGATGGGAATGAGCGTATATAGCGTTGACATGTCTTCAGTTTGCGAATTGCCAAACTAAACAGAAGAATCATCGATTGAATTGTTTAGAAAGACGATTCCATGAATATCGTGAACGCATGCTCCGATTCTCACCATCTTTCGGATAAAATTGAGATGCGAGTTATAGAGATGACGTCGACAGTTATCGAATGGCACTAAACAGGGAATTCATTCGATCGATTGTAAAAGCAATTTCCATGATAATATCTGATAGCTGATTCGATTCTACCATTTTGTGAGCGTTTTGAATTGGGATGCGAGTCTATAGCGATGACATGTCGAAATGTGTGCGAATTGCCAACTAAACAGAGAATCATTCGACGAATTTAAAGAAAATTTCCAGTGAAATCTCTTGAAAGATGGCTCGCTTCTCACCTTTTTGATGCGGAGAATTGGGATGCGAGTCTGCTAGCGTGAAATGTCAGACATGGTGCGAATGCCAACTAAACCGAGAATCATCGATCGGTTTGTAAAAGCTGATTTTCCATGACAGACACGGAACGCCTCTGCTCGATTCTTATCACATTCTTGCTGCATTCGAATGGGAGCGAGTCTCTAGCGATACATGTTGACATGTTGGCGAATTTACAACTACACAGAGATGATAGATCGAATGTTAAAATACAATTCCAGTTATCTATGAAAGCGTGCTTCGACTCTCACATTTTAATGCTGTTGAATCGGATGCGCGTCTTAGCGAGACATTTCGACATGTGGCGAATTGCAACTACTCAGAGAAACTTAGTCGAATTTAGAAAGCGGAATTTCTATGATATCTGTGGAAGCGGGCTTCGATCTCCCATTCTTGCTTTCCATAGGAATTAGGATGCGCGTATCTAGCGATGCATGTCGACATGTTTGCGATAGTCACTCACAGAGATCATCGATCGAATTTAGAACGAATTTACATGAATCTCTTGAAAGATAGCTTCGCTTCTCACATCTTGCTGCCATTCGAAGTGGGGATGAGCGATCTAGCGTTGGACATGTCTATGTTTGCGAATTGCCAACTCAACAGAGAATCATACGATTGATTTAAAAGACGATTTCCATGATATCTCGTGACCGCCTGTTACTCCGGATTCTCCCATTCTTCTGCATTCGAATTGAGATGCGCTCTCTAGACGATGAATGTCGACAGTTGGCGAATGCAAATACACAGGGACATCATGATCGAATTGTAAAAGACAATACTTTTCCATGATATCTCTGATAGCTTGCTTCGATTCTCACCATTTTTGTGCGTTTGAATTGGATTGCGAGCTCTAGCGATGACATGGTCGACATGTTTGCGAATTGTCCAACTAAACAGAGAATCATCGATCGAATTGTAAAATCCAATTCCCTGATATCTCTTGAAAGCTTGCTTCGATTCTCACCATTGTGATGCGTATGAATTGGAATGCGGAGTCTTAGCGATCGAGCATTTCGACATGTTGCGAATAGGCCAATACACAGACAATCATAGACGAATTTTTAAAGTGAATTACTATGATATCTCTTAATGTTGCTTCTATTCTAACCATTTTTGATGCGTTTGAATTGGGATGCGAGTCTCTAGCAGATGAATGTCGACATGTTTGCGAATTGCCAGTACTACAACAGGGAATCATCCCACCCCTCCCCCCCCGATCGAATGGTAAAATCAATTTCCATGATATCCTCTTGAAGGTGCTTCGATTTCTAACCATTTTTGATGCGTTTGAATTGGGATGAGAGTCTCGAGCGAGAAATGTCGACATGTTTGCGAATTGCCAACTCCACAGAAATCATCGATCGGTTTGTAAAGCGTGATTTCCATGACATCACGGAACGCATGCTCCGATTACTCACCATTCTGCTGCATTCGAAGGGGATGCGAGCTCAGCGATGACATTTCGACATGTTTGCGAATTGAAAATAAAAGACAATCATAGATCGAATTTTTAAAGTGAATTAATATGTATCTATTAAATGCCTGCTTCGATTCCACCATTATTGCTGCATTCCGAATTGGGATTGCGAGTATCTAGCGATGCCATGTCGACATGTTTGCGAAGTGCCAATACACAGAGAACATCGATCGAATTGAAAGACAATTTCCATGATAGCTCTTGAAACGCCTGCTTCCGATTCTCACCATTCGTGCTGAATTCGCAATTGGGAGCGAGTCTCTAGCGATTAATGTCGGGACTGGGCGAATTGCCAACTACACGAGAATCATCGATCGGTTTGTAAAAGCCAATTCCATGACTATCTCTGTGAACGCATGCTCCGATCTCACATTCTGCTGCAATCGAATTGGAATGCTAGTCTCAGCGATGACATGTCGACATGTTGGCGAATTGCAAACACCAGACACTCATAGATCGAATTGTAAAGCGAATTTCTATGATATATCTTGAATGCCTTGGTTCGATTCTCCCCATTCTTGCTGCTTCGAATTGGAATGCGAGTCTCTAGCGAGACATAGTCTACATGTTGGCAATTGCCAACTACACAGAGAATCATCGATCGAATTGTAAAAGACAATTCCATGATAATCTTGATAGCTTCTTAGATTCTAACCATTTTTGCCAGGCGGTTGAATTGGGATGCGAGTCTCTAGCAATGACTGTCGACATGTGGCGAATTGCCAACTACACAGAGAAGAATCACGATCGAATTGTTAAAAGCGAATTTCTAGATAGCTCTTGAAAAGCTTGCTTCGCTCTCACCATTTTGTCGCATTTAAATTGGGATTGCGAAGTCTCTAGCGATGACATGTCGACATGTTGGCGACTTGCCAACTTACACAGAGGAATCATCGATCGAATGTAAAAGACAAATCCATGATATCTAGTGAACGACTCTTCAATTCTCAACCATACTTGCCAGCATTCGAATGGGATGCGAGTTATCTAGCGATGGACATGTCGACATGTTGGCGAATGCCAATACACAGTGAATCATCGATCATTGTAAAAGACAAATGCCATGATATCTCGTGAAAGCCTGCTCCAATTCTCACCATTCCTGCTGCACTTAGAATTGGGAGCGAGTCTCTAGCGATGAAGTCGACATGTTGGCGAATGCGAAGTTACACAGAGAATCATCGAGCGTTGTAAAAGCCAATTCCATGACATCGCAGTGAACGCCTGCTCCGCGATTCTCAAAATCTTGCTTGCATTCGAATGGGATGCGTAGTCTCTAGCGATCGACAGGTCGAATGTGGCGAATTGCCAATACACAGAGGAATCATCGATCGATTGTAAAAGACAATTTCTGCTATATCTGATAGATTCTTAGATCTCACCATTTATATGATGCGTTTGAATGGGATGCGAGTCTATAGCAATGACATGTCGACATGTTGGCGAATTGCCAACTACACAGAGAATCATCGATCGAATATAAAAGCGAATTTCTATGATATCTCTTTGAAAGCTTGCTTCGATTCTCACCATTTGTATGCATTAAATTGGGATGCGAGTCTTTAGCGATGACATCGTCGACATGTTGGCGAATTGCAATACACAGAGAATCATCGATCGACTTGTAAAAAGCCAATTCCATGATATCTCGTGAACGACTGCTCAATTCTCACCATGACTTGCCGCTTTCGAATTGGGATGCGAGTCTCTACGAGACATGTCGAATGTGGCGCATGCCAACTACACAGTGAATCATCGATTCGAATTGTAAAAGCCATTTCCATGATATATCGTGAAAGCCTGATACCATTCTCACTCATTCATGCTGCATCAATTGGGATGCGAGTCTTAGCGATGACATGTCGACAATGTTGGCGAATTGACAATACACAGAGAATCACGATCGGTTGGTATAAAAGCAATTTCCATGATATCTCGTGAACGCCTGCTCTGAGTCTCCACCATTCCGCATGCCTTTCGAATTGGGATGCAGTCTCTAGCGATGGACATGTCGACATGTTGGGAATTGCCCACTACAAAGAGAATCATGATCGATTTTAAAAAGCGAATTTCTAGGACTATCTCTTGAAGAGTGCTTCGATTCTCAAATTCTTGCTGCATTCAAATTGGGCTGGCGAGTCTTTGACGTGACATGTCGAACAGTTGGCGAATTGCAACAACAGAGAAACCATCGATGGGTGTAAAAAGCCCATTTCCGGATCTCGTGACCCTGCAACCAATTATTCACATTCTGCTGCATGCGAATTGGGATGCGAGTCTCTAGCGATGACATGCGACATGTTGGCCGAATTGCCAACTACACAGAGAATATGGATCGCTTTGGGAAAAGACAATTTTCCGTGACAATCTCGTGAACGCCTGCTCTGATTCTCACCATTCCTGCCTGCATTCGCTTTTGATGCGAGTCTCTAGCGATGACATGTCGACTGTTGCGAATTGCCAACTACACAGATAATCATCGTCGAATTGTAAAGACATGTCTCTCCCATGATAATCTTGTAGCTTTCTTAGATTCTCACCATTTTTGATCGTTTGAATTGGAGGGCGAATCTCTATCAATGCATGTCACATGTTTGGGCGAATTGCCACTACACAGAGATCATCGATCCGAAGTTGGTGAAAAGCGAATTTCTATGATATCTCTTGAAAGCTTGCTTCGATTCTCACCATTTTGGGTCGCATTTTAAATGGGATGCCGATCTCTAGCGAATGAATGTCGACATGTTGGCGAATGGCCACTACACAAGAATCATCGATGTAATGTAAAGCCAAGTTCCATGATATCTCGTGAACGACTACTCCAATTCTCACCATACTTCCGCATTCGAATTGGGAGCGGTCTCTAGCGCTGACATTCGACATGTTTGCGATGCCAACCTACACGATGTGAACATCGATCGATTGTAAAAGGCCAATTTCCATAGTATCTGTGAAAGCCTGCGCCAATTCGCACCATTCAGCTGCATTCGAATTGGGATGCGAGTCCTCTAGTCGATGACATTCGACATGTTGTCGAATTGCCAACTAACATAATCATCGATCGGTTTTAAAAAAGACAATTCAATTCTATCCATCGTGAACCCCTGCTCTATTCTCACCATTCCTGCCGGAGCATTCGAATTTTATGCTAGCTCTAGCGATGACTGTCGACATGTTGGCGAAGTGCCAACTACACGAGAATCATAGAATCGAATGTTAAAAAGCGATTTCTTGATATCTCTTGAATGAGGCTTCTTCGAATCTCACCATTTTTTGCTGCTCGAATTGGAGATTACAGTCTCTAGCGATGACAGGTCCGACATGTGTGGGCGATTGCCAACTACACGAGAACCTGCGATCGGGTTTGTAACAGACAATTTCCAATGATACCACTGACGCCTCACCAATTATCCCATTCCTGCTGCATTCGAATTGGGATGCGAGTCTCTAGCGCTGACATGTCGACTGTTTTGCGAATTGACCAACGTACCCAGAGAATCATCGATCGGTTTTTTAAAAGACAAAATCCCATGATACTCGTGAACAGCCTGCACTACGTTCTCACCATTCCTTCTGCCATTCAATTGGGATGCGAGTCTCATCGAGACATGTCACAATGTTGGCGAATTGCCACTACACAGATATCATCGATCGAATTGTACAAGACAATTTCCCTGATATCTCTTGAAAGATTGCTTTCGGATTCTCAAACCATATTTATTGCGTTTGATTGGATGCGATCCTCTTACGTTGACATGTAGACATGTTTGCCAATTGCCAAGTACATCATAAATCATCGATCAGGTTTTGTAAAAAGCCAATTTCACAGACTCGCGTTACGCCTCTCCGATTCTCACCTTAGTCTGCCTTTCGAATGGGATGCCTTCTCTAGCGTGACATGTCGCATGGTGGCGAATGCCAACTACACAGAGAATCATCGATCGAATTGTAAAAGACAATTTGTTCCCCGATATATCTGAATAGCTGTCTTAGATTCTCCACCATTTTTGATGCGTTGGAATTGGGATGCGAGTCTCTATCATGCCATTCGACACTGTTTGCGAATTGCCAACTTAGCACAGCCGAATCATCGTCGGTTTGTAAAAGAACATTTTCATTGATATCTCGTAAACTCATTCTCCGTTCTCTTCCAATCATACTGTCATTCGAATAGGGATGCGAGTCGCTGCGATGACTTCGACATGTTTGCGGATTGGCCAACTACACAGAGAACATCGATCGAATGTAAAAGCAATTTCCATGATATCCGTGAACGACTGCTCCGAAGTCTCATCCATACTGTGCCGCACTTCGAATGGTATGCGAGGCTCTAGCGATGACATGTCGACATGTTGGCGAATTTCCAACTACCAGTGACATCATCGATCGAATTGGTAAAAGCCATTTTCCATATATCTCGTGAAAGCCTGCTCCATTCTCACCTCTCCTGCTGCGCTTCGATTTGGAGCGAGTCTCTAGCTAGACATGTCGACATGTTGGCGATTGCCAACTACACAGAGAATCCTTCGATCGGGTTTTAAAAGACAATGTCCATGATATCTCTTGAACGCCTGCTCTGATCTCACCATTCCTCTGCTTCGATGGGGGGATTGCGAGTCTCTAGCGATGCATGTCGACATGTTGGCGAATGCCAACTACAACAACCAGTGAAGCATCGTCGAATTGTAAAAGCCATTTCGCATATAGCTCGTGAAGCCTGCTCCTATTCTCCCATTCCTCTTGCCATCGAATGGGATTCGAGTCTCTAGCGATGACATGTCGACATGTTAGTCGAATTGCCAACTACACAGAATCATCGTCGAATTGTAAAAGCCTGATTTCCAGATATCTCGTGAACGACTGCTCCAATCTCACATACTTGCCCGCTTCGAATTGGGATGCGAGTCTCTAGCGATTTGACATGTCTTCCATTTGGCTAATTGCCAACACACCGTGGTGCACATCATCGATCGAATTGTAAAATCCAATTTCCATGATATCTCGTGAAAAGCCTGCTCCAATTCGCACCATTCCTGCTGCATTCGAATTGGATGCGAGTCCTCTAAGCGATGACCATGTCGACATGTTGGCGATTGCCACTACACAGAAATCATCGAGCGGTTTTTCAACGCTGACATTTCCATGATATCTCGTGAACGCCTTGTCTCTGATTCTCACGCATTCCGCCTGCATTCGAATTGGATGCGAGTCTCTAGCGATGACATGTGCCATGTTGGCGAATTGCAACTACAGAGAAACATAGTCGAACTTTCTTAAAAAGCGGAATTTCTATGATATCTCTTTGAATGATTGCTTCGATTCTTCACCATTTTTGCTGCATTCCATTGGGCTCGAGTCCTCTAGCGATGACTTCGACTGTTGGGAATTGCCATACACAGAACCCTCGTCGTTTTGTAAAGCCAATTTCCATTCTACCCATCGTGACACTCTGCACCACTTCATCAATCACCATTGTTGCTTCATTCGAATTAGGATGCAGTCTCCAGCGATGACTGTTGGACATTTATGGCGAATTTTGTCCACTACACAAGAATGAGAGATCGAATTTTAAAATACAATTCCCATTATATCTCTTGACAGGCTTGCTTCGATTCTCACCTTTTTAATGCGTTTGAATTGGGAGCGCGTCTCTAGCGAATGATATGTCGACATGTTGGCGAATTGGTGCCAACTGACACAGAGAATCATAGATCGAATTTTGGAAGCGAATTTCTTGATCCTTTGAAGCTTTCTTCGATTCTCACCTTCTTTCTGCTTCGAATGATAATTCGAGTCTCTAGAGGTTACAGGTCGAATGTTGCGAATTGCCAACTACACAGCGATCATAGATCGAATTGTAAAAAGACAATTTCCATGAGATCTCTTGATGCGTGCCTTCGTATTCTCACCATTTTTGATGCGTTTGAATTGGTATGGCGCAGTCCTATCGAGTACATGTCGTACATGTTTTGCGAAGTGCCTAACAAACAAGAATCATCGATCGAATTGTAAAAGACAATTTCCAGTGATCCTCTTGAAGCTTCTTCGATCTCACACCATTTTTTTTGGATGCGTATGATTGGGATGCGAGTCTCTAGCGATACATGTCACATTTGCGATTGCCAATACAACGAAAGCATCGATCCGTTTGAAAGCCCCAATTTCCTGACATCACGTGAACGCCTGCTCCGTCGCACCATTCTTGCTGCATTCGAAGTGGATGGGCGAGTCTCTAGCGATGACATGTCGACAGTTGCGATTGCCACTACAGCAGCAATATAGATCGAATTTTTAAATCGAATTAACTATATATCCTTGACAGCTTGCTTCGATTCTCCCATTTTTGCTGCTTCGAAGTGGATGCGCGTCTCTATCGATGACCTGTCTCGACATGTTTGATGCACTACACAAGCATCATCGATCGGTTTGTAAAGCCATTTCCATGAATCGCGTGAAGCGCCTCTCCGATTCTCACCATTCTTGCTGCGTCGAAGTGGGATGCGAGTCTCTCGCATGACATTCGGCATGTTGCGAATTGCCCAATACACAGAGAATCCTCGATCGGTTTGTAAAGCCAATTTCCATGACATCGCGTAGGAACGGCCTGCTCCGATTCTCACCATTTCTTGCCTGCATCGAAGTGGGATCGAGTCTCTACGATGACATGCTCGACATGTATGGCGAATTTCCCAACACACAGAGAATCATAGCGATCGAATTGTAAAGAGACAATTTCCGATGGAATCTCTTGAATGCTTGCTTTTATTCTCACCATTTTTTTGCTGGCTTCGATTGGTATTCTAGTACATCTAGCGATGAATGTCGACATCGACGGTTTGCTGAATTGCCAACTCCACAGTAGAATCTCCCCCCGGGATCGTCATTGTAAAGCCATTTCCATGAGATCTCTTTCGCCTGCTCTCCGATTCTCACCCTTCTTGCTGCCGTTCGATTGGATGCGATCTCTCTCGTGAACCGTTCGACATGTTGGCGAATTGCGCAAATCAACAGAGAATCATCTGACGTTTTGTTAAAAGCACTTTTCCATGACATCGCGTAACTCCTGCTCCGATTTCTCACATTCTGCGGCATTCGAATTGGGATGCAGTCTCTAGCGATGACATGTCGACAGTTGGCGAATTGCCAACTACACAGAGAATCATCGATCGAATTGTAAAAGCAATGTCCAATGATATTCTTGATAGCTTTCTTAGTATTTCACATTTTAATGCTTTGAATTTGGATGCGAGTCTCTAGCATGAATGCGACTATGTTGGCGAATTTGCCACTACACTAGAAATCATTCGAGCGAATTGGTAAAGCGATTTCTATGATATCTCTTGAAAGCTTGCCTTCGAGTCTCACCATTTTGTCTCATTTAAATGTGATGCGAGTCTCTAGCGCTGACATGTCGACATGTTGCGAATGCCCACTACACAATCATCGATCGGTTGTAAAAGCCCGATCCATGACATCACGTGAAGCCTGCCCCGATTCCTTCCATTCATGCTGCATTCGAAGTGGGATTCTATTCGCTATCGTGCATGTCGACATGTTGGCGCATTGCCAACTACATAGATCATAGATCGCATTTAAAAGACAATTCCATGCTATCTCGTGAACGCACTGCTCCAATGCTACCATGTCTTTGCTGCTTTCGATTGGGATTCGAGTCTCTAGCGACATGTAACATGTTTGCGACTTGCCGACTTCACAGAGATCATATATCGATTTGTAAAAGACAATTTCCATTATATCCGTGACGACTCTCCATTCCTCAACCATTCTGCTGCATTCGAATTGGATGCAGTCTCGTACGGTTGACATGTCGAAATTTTGCGAATTGCAACTACACCAGAGAATCATCGATCGTTTTGTAAAGATTCCTGTAAAAAACTCGTAAAGCTCTGCCCATTATCATTGTTTGCTGGGCATTCGAATTAGATGCGAGTTTCCAGCGATACATTTGACTTTTGGCGATTTCCCACTACACGAGAATGATAAATCGAATTTTACAATACAATTTCCATGATATCTCTTGAAAGCTTGCTCGATTCTCACATTTTAATGCGTTTTAATTGTGATGCGAGTCTCTACGATCATGTCGACATGTTGGCGAATTGCCACTCACAGAGCACCATAGATCGCATTTTAGAAGGCGCATTTCTTGATATCTGTTGTAGCTGCTCGATTCTCACCGTTTTTTTGCTGCATTCGATATTGGGATGCGAGTATCTACGATGCCATGTCGACATAGATAAGCTATTGCCAACTACACAGAAATCATCATCGAATTTAGAGCGAAGTGTCTATGATTTCTCTTGAAGCTTGTACTTCATTCTCACACATTTTTGCTTCGCAGTCGAATTGGCTGCGCGTATCTACGGTGAACATGTGGTAATGTTTGCGAATTGCCAACTAACAGAGGAATCATCGATCGGTTTGTAAGCCGATATTCCATGATATCTCGTGAATCGGCCTGCCGCCGATTCTCACCATTCTTTTCTTCATTCGAATTGAATTCGATCTCTAGCGATGACAATGTCGACATGTTGGCGAATTGACCACTACAACATTGAATCTCGATCTAATTTGTAAAAGACAATTTCCATGATATCTCTTGAAGCTTGCTTCGATTCTCCACTCACCCATTTTGATCGTTGAATTGGATGTCGAGTCGCTCACGATGACATGTCGACATGTTTGGAATTGCCACCTACACAGAGACAATCATCGATCGGTTTGTAAACGCCGTTTTCCATGAACATCACGTTAACGCCTGCTTCCGATTCTCACCATTCTTGCTGATTACGAATTGGATGCGAGTCTCTAGTGATGACATGTCGACATGTTGGCGAATTGCCAACTACACAGACAATCATAGAATCGAATTTTTTAAAGCGTGATTACTATGATATCCTTGCATTCTTGCTTGGATTCTCACCATGTTTGCTGGCCTTCGAATGGGATGCGAGTATCTGCGCATGACATGTCGACATGTTTGCGAATTGCCAACTACACAGAAGACTCCATCGATCGCATGTACAAGACAATTTTCCATGATATCTATGACGCCTCCTCCATTCTACCACTTTCTTGCCTGCTTCTAATTGGGATGCGAGTCTCTGCGAGGACATGTCGACTGTTTTGCGAAATTGCCACCTACACAGAGACTCTCGATCGGTTTGTAAATCCATTTTTCTGACATCGCGTGAACGCCTGCTCCGAGTCTCACCATTCTTGCTGCATTCGACTTGGGATTCATCTCTATCTATGCGATACATGTGCGAAATGGTTGGCGACTTGCCAACGTACACAACAATCAAGATCGAATTTTTAAGCGATTTCTATGATAGCTCTTGAATTCTTGCTTCATCTCATCTCACATTTTTGCGGCCTTCGATTGGGATGCGAGTCCTCTAGCGATGACATCTCGACAGTTTGGCGAATTGCCAACTACACAGAGAACCATCGATCGGTTGTGCAAGACAATTTTCCAGATATCTCGTGAACGCCTGCCCGATTCCACTCACTTCTGCTGCATTCGAATTGGTATAGCTAGTCCTCTAGCGTGATCATTTCGAGCATGTTTTGCGAATTGCCACTACACAGAGACTCCATAGATCGAATTTTTAAAGCGAATTTCGATGATATCTTTGAAAGCTTGCTTCGATTCTCAACCCATTTTTGCTGCATTCGAATTGGTATGGCCGATATCTAGCGATGACATGTCGACCTGTTGGTGACTTGCCAACTCTCACAGAGAATCATCTGTCGGTTTGTTTAAAAAACAGACATTTCCATGACATCGCGTTTAACGCCTGCTCCGATTCTCACCATTCTTGCTGCATTCGAATTGGGATGCGAGCTCTTCGTTGACATTCGACATGTTTGCGAATTGCCAACTACACATGGATCCATCGATCGAATTTTAAAAAGACAATTTCCATATATCTTTGATAGCTTGCTTCTATCTCACCATTTTTGGGCGTTTGAATGGGATCGAGTCCGCTAGCGATGACATTTCGCCTGTTGGCGATTGCCAACTACACAGCTAATCATAATCTGAAATTTTAAAGCGTATTTTCTATGATATCTCTTAAAGCTGCTTCGAGGCGCACCATTTTTGGTGCCTTCGAATTGGATCTAGTATCTAGCGATGCCATGTCGACATTTTTGGCAATTGCCACTAGACCCAGAGAATCATCGCTCGGTTTTAAAATCCAATTCAGGACAGCACGTGAACGCCTGCTCCGATTCTCACCTGTCTGGCTGCATTCGAATTGGGAGCGAGTCTCTAGCGATGACATGTCACATGTTGGCGAATTGCCCACCTACACATAGAATCAATCGATCGGTTGTAACAGACAATTTCAGAAATATCTCGTGCACGCCTGCTCCGATTCTCAAGCGCCCCAAGTAGAACCCCATTCTTGCTTGCATTCGAATTTGGGATGCGAGTCTCTAGCGATGACATGTCGACATGTTGGCGAATTGCCAACTACACAGAGAATCATCGTCGAAATTATACAGCGATTTCTATGCTATCTCTGACAGCTTCTTCGATTCTCACCATGTATGCTGTCATTCGATTGTATGGATTCGAGTACTAGCGATGACATGTCGACATGTTGGCGAATATGCCCGAACTACACAGGAATCATCGATTCGTTTGTAAAAAGCCAATTTCCATGATATCTCGTTCACGCCTCTCCGATCTCACTACCATTCGCTGCATTTCGAATTGGGATGCTATTCTCCTAGGATGACATGTCGACATGTTTGGCGATTGCCACTACACAGTAGGAAATCATCGATCGAATTTTTGAAACCGACATTTCCATGATATCTCTTTATAGCTTGCTTCGATTCGCAACCATTTTTGATGCCTTTGAATTGGGAGTGGCAGTCTTAGCATGATCAGGTCGACTGTTTGTGAATTGCCCAGCTACACAGAGGATCATCATCGTTTTGTAACAGGCGAGTTCCAGACACACGTGAAACGCCTGCTCGATTCGTCACTCTCACCATTCTTGCTGATTCTAATTGGGATTCAGTCTCTAGCATGACATGTCGACATGTTTGCCGAATGCCAACTACACAAGAATCATCGATCGGTTTGTAAAAGGGCCATTTCCATGATATCTACGTGAACGTCCTGCTCAGATTCTCACCCATTCTTGCTTGCTTCGAATTGGGATGCGAGTCTCTACCTATACATGTCGACTGTTTGCGAATTGCCAATACACAGAGATCATCGATTCGTTTTGTAAAAGATCATTTTCATGATATCTCGTAAACCGCCTACTCCGTTTCTCTCCACTTACTGCATTCGAATTGGATGCGAGTCCCTATCGTGACATGTCCCGACAGGTTTGCGAATTGTGCCCACTACACAGAGAATCATCGCATCGGTTTTTAAAAGACAATTTCCATGATATCTCGTGAACGCCTGCTCCGATTCTCACATTCCTGCTATCATTCGAAGGGATAGCAGTCTCTTGTGATGCCATGTCGCATGTTTGGCGAATTTGCCAACTACACAGATGCATCATCGAGTCGGTTTGTAAGCCGATTTCCATGACATCACGTGAACGCCTGCTCCGATTCCACCACTTTCTTGCTGCTTCGAATGGGATGCGAGTCTCTAGCGATGCCTGTCCGACATGATTGCGAATTGCCAACTTACACATAGATGATAGTCGAATTTAAAATAACAATTTCCATGATAACTCTTGGAAGCTTGCTTCGATTCTCACCATTTTTAAGTGCTTTTAATTGGATGCGTCTCTGCGATGACATGTTCGACATGTTTGCGAATTGCCAACTACACAAGCATCATCGATCGAATTTGAGAAGCGAATTTCTATTTATCTGTTTAAGCTTGCTTCGATTCTCACCGTTTTTGCTGCTTCGAATTGGGATGCGAGTATCTAGCGATGACATGTCGACATGTGTGGCGAATTGCCAATACACAGTGAATCATCGATCGAATTTTAGAAGCGCATTTCTATGAGATCTCTTGAAAGCTTGCTTCGATTCTTCACCATTTTTGCTGCATTCGAATTGGGATGCGCGTATCTAGCGTGACATGTGTAATGTTTGCGATGCCAAACGAAACAGAGAATCATCCGGGGGGGGATCGGGTTTGTAAAGCCGATTCCATGAATCCGTGAACGCCTGCTCCGCTTCGCACCATTCTGGCTGCATTCCGCTTGGATTGCGATTCTCTAGCTGAATGACATTCGACATGTTTGCGAATTGCCAACTACACCGGGCCATCATTCCATCGGGGGGGGAGCGTATTGTCAAGACATTCCATGATAGCTCTTGAAATGCTTGCTTGGATTCTCAACATTATTTGCTGCATTTCGAAGTGGGATGCTATATCTAGCGATGACCATTCGACATGTTTGCGAATTGCCACCCACATAAATCATCGATCGAATGTAAGACAATTTCATGATATCTCTTGTAACGCCTCCTCCGATTCTCCCAGTCCTTGCGTGCTTCGAATTGGGATGCGAGTCTCTAGCGCGGACATGTCGACTGTTTCGAATTGCCACTACCACAGCGAATCACGATCCGGTTTGTAAAAGCCAATTTCCCTTAATCGCGTGAACGCCTGCTCCATTCTCCACCATTCTTGCTGCATTCGAATTGGGATGCAGTCTCTGCGATGACATGTCGACATGTGTTGGCGCATTGCAACTACACAGACAATAGAGATCGAATTTTTAAGCGAATTTCTGAATCTCTTGAATGCTTTGGCTTTCGATTCTCCCCATTTTTGCTCTGCATTCAATTGGGAATGCGAGTCTCATAAGCGATGACATGTCGACATGTTTGGCTAATTGCCAACTACACAGGATCATCGATCGTTTTGTGAAGACAATTTCCATGATATTCTCGTGAACGCCTGCTCCGATCTCACCATCTTGCTGCTTCGAATTGGGATGCGAGTCTCTAGCGATGACTTTCGACATGTGTGCGATTGCCAACTACACAGAGAATCATAAGATCGAATTTTTAAAGCGAATTTCTATATATCTCATTGGAGCTTGCTTCGATTCTCCCCATTTTTCACTGCTCGAATTGGGATGCGAGTATCTGCGATGACTTTGACATGTTTGCGAATTGCCCACCTACACAGAATCATCGTCGGTTTTGTAAAGACAATTTCCTGACATCGCGTGAACGCCTGCTACCGATTCTCCCATTCTTGCTGCATGCGAATTGGGATGCGAGTCTCAGCGTCTACATGTCGACATGTTGGCGAACTGGCCACTAAAAAAAAAACACAGGTATCAATCGATCGAATTGTAAAAGACATTTCCATGATATCTCTTGATAGCTTGCTTCGTTTCCCACCATTTTTGATCGGGCTTTTGAATTGGTCTGGCGAGTCTCTGCGATGACTGTCGACATGTTGGCGAATTGCCAATACACGAGATCATAGTATCGCACTTTTAAAGCGAATGTCTAATGATATCTCTTGAAAGCTGGCTTTTCGATTCCTCACGCATTTTGGTGCATTCGTAGTGGGCTTTCGAGTATCTACGAATGACATGTCGACATGTTGGCGAATTGCCAACTACACAGAGATCATCGATCGGTTGTAACAGATCCAATTTATCCAGACATCAACGTGAACCCTTCGTCCGATTCTCAACCATTTCTTGCTTGCATTCGAATTGGGATTCGAGTCTCTAGGCGGATGACCTTTCGACATTTTGGCGAATTGCCAACTACAACCGAAATCTCGACTCGGTTTTTAAAAAGCAATTTCCAATGATATCCTCGTGAACGCCTGCTTCCGCTTCTCACCATTCTTGCTGCATTCTAGTTGGATGCGAGTCTCTAGCGATGACATTTCGACATGATGTGGCGAAATTGCCAACTACAACAGAGATCATCGATCGAATTTGGCATTCACAATTTCCTGATTCTCTTGATAGCTTGCTTCGAGTCGCACCATTTTTGGAATGCCTTTGAATTGGGATCGAGCTCTAGCCAGGACATGTCGCCTGTTGGTGATTGCCAACTACACGATGATCATCGATCGGTTTTGTAAAAGCCGTTTCCATGACATCCAACACATTGAAACGCCCTGCTCCATTCCTCACCATTTCTTGCTGCATTCGTTAATTGGATGCGAGGCTCCTATGGATGACATTTCGACATGTTGGCGAAATTTGTCCACGACACATGAATCCTCGTCGGTTTGTAAAAGCCATTTCCATGATCTTTGAACGCCTGCTCAGAATCTCACCATTCTTGCTGCATTCGAATGTGGATGCGAGTCTCTAGCGATGACATGTCCGTAGTTTGCGAATTGCCAACTACACAGAGAATCATCGTCGTTTTGTAAAGTCCTTTTCATTGAGATCTCGTAAACCTACGCCGTTTCTCTCCATCTTACTGCTTCGAATTGTGACGGATGCGACCCTCTAGCGATGACATTCGACATGTTGGCGAATTCCAACCTACACGAGATCATCGACGGTTTTTACAAGAGCCAATTCCATGATATCTCGTTAACCGCCTGCCTCCGAGTCTCACCATTTCCGGCTGCATTCGATTGGGAATGCGAGTCTCTAGTGATGACATGTCGACATGTTGGCGAATTGCCACTACACAAGAAATCATCGAGCGGGTGTAAAAGCCGATTCCATGACATCACGTGAACGCCTGCTCCGATTCTCACCATTCTTGCTGCAGTCGAATTGGGCTGCGAGTCTCTAGCGATGACATGTCGACATGTTGGCGACATGCAACTTACTACACAGAGAATCATAGTCAATTTATAGAACGAATTTTTATGATCTCTAAAAGCTTGTTTTCGAGTCGCACCAAGTTTGATGCGTTTCAATTGGTATGCGAGTCTCTAGCATGACATGTCTACATGTGGGTAATTGCCACTACCGAGAATCTCGATCAGGATTAAGGCCGGATTTCCTTGACATCACGTGAACGCCTTCTCCGATTCTCACCATTCTTTGCTGCATGCGAATTGGGATGCGAGTCTCTAGCGATGACCTTCGACATGTTTGGCTATATGCCAACTACCGAGATCATCGATCGAATTGTAAAAGCCAATTCCTGATACTCTTGAACGCCTCTCAGAGCATAACATCTTGCTGCATTCGAATGGGTAATGCGAGTCTCCTAATGATGACAGTGGCGACCTGTTGGCGACTTGCCACTACACAGAGACTCATCGATCGGTTTGTAAAGCCAATTTCCATGATATCTCGTGCACTCCTGCTCCGATTCTCACCATTCTTTCTGCATTCGAATTGGGATCGAGTCTCTACGATGACATTCGACATTGTTGCGAATTGCCTAGTACACCGAGATCATCGGATGATCGTTTTGTAAAAGCCATTCCCATGATATCTCGTGAACGCCTACTCAGATTCTCACCATACTTCTGCATTCGATTGGGATGCGAGTCGCTAGCGATACATGTCGACATGTTGCGAATGCCACTACCAGAGAATCATCTGATCGAATTGTGTAAAAGCACAATTTCCATTATATCTCTTGAAAGCTTGCCTCATGATTCCTCACCATGTTGATGCGTTTTGATTGGGATGCGAGTTTCTAGGAAGGACATGTAACATGTTGCGATTGGCCACCTACACAGAGAATCATCAATCGAATTTTAAAGGCATTTCCATGATAACTCGTGAACGCCTGCCCGATTCTCTCCATTCTTGCTGCATTCCGAATTGGGATGCCGAAGTCTCTAGCGATGACTGTCGACATGTTGCGAATTCCAACTACACAGAATCTATATCAAATTTTCGAAGAGCAATGTCTATGATATCCTTAAGCTTTGCTTCGATTCTCAACCTTTTGATGGCGTTTGAATTGGGGATGCGAGTCTCTTCATGGACATTCGACATGTATGGCGAATTGCCAACTCCACAGAGAATCATCGGATCGGTTTGTTAAAAGCCAATTTCATGACTCACAGTGACCGCCTGCTCCGATCTCACCATTCGGTGCTGCTCGAATTGGATGCGAGTCTCTAGCGATGACATGTCCGACATTGGCGATTGCCAACTACACAAGAATCCTCGATTCGGTTTGTAAAGCATTTCCATGATATCGTCGTGGAACTCCTTTCCTATTCTCACATCTATGCTGCATTCTATTGGATGCGAGTCTCTACGATGACATCGACATTTTGGCGAAGTGCCAACTACACAGAGAATCTCGATCGGTTTGTAAAGCCAATGTCCTTCCACCATGATATCTCGTGAACGCCTGCTCCGATTCTCACCATTCTTGCTTGCATTCCGAATTGAAATGTCGAGTTCTCTAGCGATACATTTCGACATTTTGGCGAATTGCCAATACACAGAGAATCATTCGCTCGTTTTGTAAACGCCAATTTCCATGATTCTCTCGTGAACGCCTGCTCCGATTCTCACCATTCTGCGCGCGTGCCGTCGACTTGGGAGCGAAGTCCTAGCGATGACAGGTCGACATGTTGGCGAATTGCCACTACACAGAGAATCATCGATCGTATGTAAAGAGCCATTTCCATGACATCACGTGAACAGCCTGCTCGGATTCACCATTCTTGCGCATTCTAATTGGGTGCGAGTCTCAGCGATGACATGTCACATTTTGCGATTGCAACAACTACACGAGAATCATCAATGCAATTTTAAAAGCAATTTCCAGGATATCTCGTGACGCCTGCTCCGATTCTCACCCATTGCATCCTGCTGCATTCGAATTGTGGATCTAGTCTCTAGTGATGAATGTCGACATGTTGGCGAATTGCCACTACACAGAAATCATCGATCGTTGTAAAAGCCATTTCCATGACATCACGTGGAAACGCCTGCTCCGATTCTCACCATTTTTTTTGCTGCCTTCGAATTCGTATGCGAGTCTCTAGCTATGACATGTCGAAATGTTGGCGAAATTGCCAACACACAGAGAACATTTATCAATTTTAGAAGCGAATTCTGTGATTTCTCTTGAAGCTGCTTCGATTCTCACCATATTTGATGCGTTTGTATGGGGATGCGAAGTTCCTAGCGAGACATGTCGAACATTTTTGCGAATTGCCCAACTACCCGAGCTATCATCGATCGAATTTAAAGCGCATTTCTATGATGCTCTTTAAAGCTTGCTTCGATTCTCCCATTTGCTGATCGAATTGGGTGCTAGTCTCTACATGACAGTCTACATGTTGGCGATTGCCACGTACACAGAGAATCAGCATCGAATTTTAAAAGCCAATTTCCATGATATCATCGTGAACCGCCCTGCTTCCGATTCTCACCTTCCTGCTGCATTCGAATTGGGTGCGGTCTCTAGTGAAGACATGTCCGACATGTGGCATTGTCCAACACACCATGAATCATCGATCGTTTTGTTAAAAGAAGACGATTCCATGACATCACGTGAACTGCCTGCTCCGATTCTCACCATTTTGCTGCAGTCGATTGGATGCGAGCTCTAGCGTTGACATGTCGAAATGTTTGGCGAATTGCCAACTACCACAGTATCATTTATGCAAATTTGGAGAATCGATTTCTGTGATATCTCTTTAAAGCTGGCTTCGATTCTCACCATGTTATGATCGCGTTTTGTATTGGGATGGGCGATCTCTAGCGATGACATGGTCTACATGTTGGCGAATTGCCACTAAACATAGAATCAATCGTCGGTTTGTAAAAGCCGATTTCCATGACATCACGTGAACGCCTGCTCCGATTCTCACCATTCTTGCTGCTCGAATTGGGATGCGGTCTCCTACGAGGACATGCGACATGGTGGCGATGGCCAACTACACAGAATCATTTATCAATTTTAAAAGCGAATTTTGTGTATCGTCTTGAAAAGCTGCTTCGATCTCACCATTTTTGCTGCATGTCGAATTGATGCTGAGTCTCCTACGCTGACATGTCGACATGTTGGCGAATTGCGAACTACACGAGATCTCGATCGGTTTGTAACAGACATTTCCATGATCTCTCGTGAAACGCCTGCTCCGAATCTGTCTCACTCATGCTTGCTTCAATTCGATGGGATGCGAGTCTCTAAGCGATGACAGGTCTACAAGTTGCGTATTGCCAACTCCCAAGATCAATATCAACTTTGAAGCGAAGTTCTGTGATATCCTCTTGAAGCTTGCTTCGATTCTCACCATTTTTTGCTGCATTCGAATTGGGATGCGATCTCTATCGAGACAGGGCGACTGTATGCGAATGCCAACTACACAGAGATCGCGATCGGTTGTAAAATCCGTTTCCATGACTCACGTGAACGCCTGCTCCGATTCTCACCATTCTTGCTCGCATTCGAATTGGGACGAGTCTCTAGCGAGTGACATGTCGACAATGTTGGCGGAATTGCCACTACACAAGAATCATCGTATTATCAAATTTCGAAAGCGAATTTCTATGATAACTCTTGAATCTTGCTTCGATTCTCACACCATTCTTGCTGCATTCGAATTGGGATGCGAGTCTCTAGCGTGACATGTCGACATTTTGCGAATTGCCAACTACACGAGAATCATCGATCGTATTTGTAAAAGCCGATTTCCCCTGACATCATTGAAACGCCTGCACTCCGAGTCTCACCATTCTTTCTGCATTCGAATTAAGATGCAAGTCTTCTGCGATGACATGTCGAAATGTTGGCGAATTGCCAACTACACAAGAAATCATTTATCAAATTTGAGAAGCTAATTTCTGTGTAACCTATTGACAGCTCTTCGTTCTCACCATTCTTGCTGCATTCGAATTGGGTATTGCGAGTCTCTAGCGATGACATGTCGACATGTGTCGAAATTGCCAACTACACAGAGAACTATATCAAACTTGAAGCGAATTTCCTTTAATCTCTTGAAAGCTTGCTTCGATTATCACCATTTTTGCTGCACATTCGAATTGGGATGCGAGTCTCTAGGTGAGGACATGTCGACATGTGTGGCGATTGCCAACTACACAGAGAACTCGTCGGTGTAAAAGCCAATTTCCATGATATCTCGTGGCACGCCCTGCTCCGATTTCTCACCATTCTTGCTGCTCCGAATTGGGATGCTAGTAGCTAGCGATGACATGTCCGACCTGTTGGCGAGTGCCAACTACACACAGAAATCATTGATCGGTTTTAAAAGCCATTTCCTTCCATGATATCTCGTGAACGCCTGTCAGATTCTCCCATTCTTGCTGCATTCGAATTGAACTGCGAGTCTCTAGCGCTGACTGTCGACATGTTGGCAATTCCAACTCACAGAGAATCTAGATCGAAATTTAAAGAGCGCATTTAAAGGGGAAAGACCTATGATACTTTTTGAAAGCTTGCTTCGTTCTCACCATTTTGCTGCATTCAAGTGGTATGCGGTCTCTAGCTATGACATGTCGACATGTTGGCGAATTGCCAACTACACAGAAGAATCATCGATCGTTTGAAAAGCCATTTCCATGATATCTCGTGAACGCTCTTCTCCGCTTCTCCCCATTCTTGCTGCATTCGAATTGGGATGCGAGTCTCTAGCGATGACATTCGACATGTTGGCGACTTGCACTACCAGAGAATCATCGATTCGGTTTATAAAAGCCAATTTCCATGATATCTCGTGACGCCTGCTCCGCTTCTTCATTCTTGCCTGCATCTCATAATGAAAGCGAGCTCTAGTGATGACATGTCGACATGGTGCGAATTGCCACTACACAGAGAATCATCGTTTTTGTAAAAGCCGATTTCCAATGATATCTCGTGAACGTCTGCTCCGATTCTCACCAATCTGCTGCATTCGTTGGGATGCGAGTATCTATGGATGACATCTCGAAATGTTGTCGAATTTTGCCAACTTACACAGAGAATCATCGATCGGTTTGTAAAATCCAAATTTCGCATGAATCTCTTGCAAGTTTTGTTTCGATTCTCACCTCAATTTTGTGCGTTTTGAATTGGGATGCGAGTCCTCTATTGATGACAGTCGACATTTGGCGAATTTCCAACACACAGAGATCATCGCTCGTTTTGTAAAAGCCACTTTCCTGATATCTCGTGAACGCCCCTGCTCCGATTCCACCATTCTTGCTGCATTCGAATTGGATGCGAGTCTCTAGCCGATGACCTGGTCGACCTGTTTTCGAATTGCCAATACACAGAGAATCAGCGATCGGTTTGTAAGCCGATTTCCATGACATCACGTGAAACGCCTGCTCCGATTCTCACCATCTTGCGGCCTTCTGATTGTGATTCGAGTCTCTTCTCTGCGATGACATGTCGCCATGTTGCGATTGCCACTACCCAGAGATCATCGATCGAATTGTAAAAGCCAATTTCCATGATAATCTCGTGAGAGCCTGCTCCGATTCTCACCATTCCTCTGCATTCTAATTGGGATGCGAGTAGCTAGCGCGTACATGTCCGAGCATGTTGGCGAATTGCCCAACTACACAAGTTCATCTAGCGGGGGGGGGGGGGGGGGGGGGGGATGTAAAGCCATTTCCATGATATCTCGTGAACAGCCTCGCCGATTCTCCACCTTCCTTCTGTCATTCGAATTGGGATGCGAGTCGCTATCGGATGACTGTCGACATGTGGCAATTGCCCAACACACATATAATCATCGTCGGTTGTAAAGGTCCAATTTCCCTTTCCAATGATATCTCGTGAACGCCGGACTCGATTCTCACCATTATTGCTGCTTCTAATGGGTGCGAGTCTCTAGCGTGACATGTCGATCATGTTGGCGAATTGCCAAGCTTACCCATAGAATCCTCGATCGCGTTGTAACGCCCAATGTCCCAGATACCTCGTGAACGCCTGCTGCCGCTTCTCCCATTCATGCTGCATTCGAATTGGGATGCGAGTATCTAGTCGATGACATGTCGACATGGTTGGCGAATTGCAATCCAAGAACCATCGATCGATTGTAAAAGCCATTTCCATGATATCTCGTGAACGCCTGCTTCCGTTCTCAACATTCTGCTGCATTCGATTTGGGAATGCGAGTCTCAGCGATGACATTTCGACATGTGCGATATTGCCCAAATACACACGAATCACGATCGAATTTTAAAAGCAAATTTCATGATATCTCGTGAACGCGCTGCTCAGAGTCTCACCATTCTTGCTGCATCGAATTGGTATCGAGTCTCTAGCGATGACCATGTCCGACATGTTCGCGCATTGCCAACTACACAGAGAATAATAGATCGAATTTTAAAAGCGAATTTCTATGATAACTCTTGCTAGCCTGTTTTTCGATGTCACCATTTTTGCTGCATTCGAATTGTGGATGCGAGTTTCTAGCGATGACATTTTCGACAAGTTTGCGAATTGCCACCTACACAGAGAAGCATTCGACGGTTTGTAAAGCCAATTTCCATTATTATCTCGTGAACGCCTGCTCCATTCTCACCATTCTTGCTCATTCGTAATTGGTAGTCAGTCTCTAGCGATGACATGTCGACATGTTGGCGATGCAACTACACAGAGACTCTCGATCGAATTGTACTGAGACATTTCCATGATTCTCGTTAACGCCGTCCCATTCTCACTCATTCCTGCTGCCATCGTTATTGGGATGCGAGTCTCAGTGATGAATGTCAGCATGTTGGCGAATTGCCAACTACACCGAGAATCATCATCGAATTGTAAAGCCAATTTCCATGATATCTTCGTGAACGCCTGCTACCGATTCTCACCATTCTTGTCTGCATTCGAATTGGGAGCGAGGTCCTCTAGCGATGACATGTCGACCATGTTGGCGAATTGCCAACTACACAGATAATAATAGATGAATTTTAAAAAGCGAATTTCTATGATAACTCTTGAACTTGGTTTGCGATTTTCAACCATATTGCTGCATTCGAATTGGGATCGAGTTTCTAGGCGATGACTTGTCGACATTTGCGAATTGCCCCCACACAAGAATCATCGATCGCTTGTAACAAGCCAATTTCCATGTATCGCGTGAACGAGCCTGCTTCCGATTCTCACCATTCTTGCTGCATTCGATTGGATGCGCAGTCTCTACGCGATGACATGTGTCCGACATGTTTGCGACTTGCCAACTCACAGAGAATAATAGATCGAATTTTAAAAGGCATTTCTATGATAACTCTTGAAGAGCTTGTTTCTGATTTTTCCACCATATTTTGCTAGCATTCGAATTGGATGCGATTTTTCTAGCGATGACAGTCGAACATTTGGGCGATTGCCACCTACACAGAGATCATCGATCGGTTTTAAAAGCCATTTCCATGATATCTCGTGGCGCCTGCTCCCTTCTCACCATTCTTGCTGCCGTTCGATGGGATGCTAGTCTCTACGATGGACATGTCGACAGTTTGGCGAATTGCCACTACACGAGAATCATATACAACTTTGTAACGAATTCTCTGTGATATCTCTTGAAAGCTTGCTTCAGATTCTCACCATTTTTCTGCCACTTCGAATTGGGATGCAAGTCTCTAGCGATGACATGTCCCGCATGTTGGCGAATTGCCAACTACACAGAGAATCATCGAGCGTTTGTAAAAGCCAATTTCCATGATATTTCTGAGCGCCTGCTCCGCTTTCTCCCATTCTTGCTGCATTCAAATTGGGATGGCTAATTCTCTAGTGATGAACATGCGACATGTTGGCGAATTGCCAACTACAACAGCGAATCATCGATCGGTTTGTAAAAGCCAATTTCCATGATACTCGTGAACCCTGCTCCGATTCTCACCCTCTCGTGCTGCATTGTCGAATGGGATGCGAGTCTCTGCGGGATGACAGTCGACGTGTTGGCGATTGCCACCTACACAAGAGAATCAATCGATCGGTTTGTACAATCCGATTTCCCTGCTATCTCGTGAACGTCTGCTCGAGTCCACCATCAAATCACGACTGTCTTCGATTTGGGATGCGAGTCTCTAGTGTGATGACATATCGAAATGTGGCGATTGCCAACTACACAAGAATCTTCGCATCGAATTGTAAAAGCCATTTCATGATAACTTTTGAAGCTTGCTTCGATTCTCACCTTTTGCTGCATCGAATTCGGATGCGAGTCTCCATCCATGTCGAATGTTGCGAATTGCCAACTACCAGAGAATCATTCTCAAATTTTAGAAGCGAATTTCTGTGATTTCTCTAGAATCTTGCTTCGATTCTCAGCCATTTTTGATGCGTTCTTTAATTGGGATGCGAGTCTCTACGATTACAATGTCGCCATGTTTGCGAATGCCAACTACACAAGAGATAATCATTCGATCGGTTTAAAAGCCGATTTCCATGACATCACGTTAACTCCTGCTCCGATTCTCACCATCTTGCGCATTCGAATTGGGATTCGAGTCTCTACGATTACATGTCGAAATGTTGGCGATTTGCCAACTACACAAGAGAATCTTTATCAATTTTAGA
>JALJAT010000118.1:0-46314 GCA_034768735.1 Schistosoma mekongi | reverse complement strand
TATAATAAAAAAAAGTTCGAGTTTTTTTTACTGTGGATATCAATGAGTGGAATCGTTACCGCTTTTCAACTAGCGACTTTGACTATAGTTACATGTATAATTTAAGATTAGATTATGAATAAACAGGCATTGATTGATTGATTGATTATTTTCAGACGATACTCGATAAGTATCCAGATCTGAATAAGGCGTCATCGAAATTATCATGTGTAACCAGCAATGTTACACATCACATCACGACTACAGGTCAACCTGTATTCTCCAAAGCACGCCGACTCGCGCCTGAAAAACTAAGGATTGCGAAAAACGAATTCGATCATATGATTGTCTTGGGGATAATTCGACCTTCCAGTAGTCCATGGTCATCTCCATTACATATGGTCCCAAAGAAAGATAGTAATGACGCGTTCTACCGGTGCTTACCGACGTCTTAACGCCCAAACTACGCCCGATCGTTACCAGTTACCGCACATCCACGATTTAACGGCCACCCTGAAGGGAATGACAATATTTTCAAAACTCGACTTGGTAAAGGCGTACAACCAAATGCCGATGTCTGAAAATGATATACCTAAAACCGCTATCGTAACTCCATTTGGCCTTTGCGAATTCCTCCGAATGCCTTTTGGGTTGAAGAACGCAGCACAAACGTTCCAACGTTTCATTAGTGACGTGTTACGCGGGGTCGACTATGCCCATGCATACGTCGACGACTGTCTGATAGCAAGCCCAGACGAGGTAACACATATGAAACATTTGGACACAGTCTTTAGTAGACTGCAACGATATGGAGTAACCATAAACATACAGAAATGCCAAATCGGAACAACCTCGTTGGACTTCCTGGGGCATACTATTCATGCGAATGGTATACAACCCCAAAAACACAAGGTGGCGGTTATTCTGGAGTACTCGGAACCAACCACCATCAAGCAGTTGCGAGCTTTCAATGGGTTGGTAAGTTTCTACAGACGGTTTATGCCGAACTGTGCATCTATCATGAAACCACTAATAGGTCAGCTTCGTGGAAATAAAAAAGTGGTCACAATGGATGCAGACTCAAAGAAAGTCTTTACTGCGACTAAAGAAGCAATAGCCAATGTGACTATGCTGGCACATCACAATACCGAAGCCCCTGTCAGCATCGCGGTTGACGCATCTGACTCAGCGATTGGCGCAGTTCTGCAACAATGGACTGACCAAACTTGGCAACCTTTAGCATTCTTCTCAAGGTGACTAAACGATACCGAATCAAGATACAGCACTTTTGGTCGTGAAGTGTTAGCCGTGTACTGTGCTGTACGATATTTTCAACATTCCATCGAAGGTCGGGAATTTACAATATTCACCGACCATAAACCACTGACGTTTTCTATGAAGTTATCTTCAGATAAGTACTTTCCGCGAGAGTCGCGTCATCTAGACTACATTTGCCAGTTCTCTACTGATATACGACATATATCTGGAGCTAACAATGTAGTTGCCGATGCCTTATCACGAATACACGCCTTGAATCGTATCCAAGGCATCGACCTTGTTGAACTAGCTCGACTTCAAAATGAAGACAATGATCTTCATCACGAGTTATCCACAACAACGCATAAACTCCAAACAAAGACGATTGGGAAAGGTAAGAACACTTTAATTTGTGATTATTCTACAGGTACAGCCCGTCCAATCGTTCCCAAGAGTTATCGACGAATCATCTTCGACACATTGCACAACCTCTCTCATCCTGGAGTTCGTGCTACGTCTAAACTGATTGCCCAGAGATTTTACTGGCCAAGGATGAATAAAGACATCAAAGAATGGGCACGCTCCTGTGTGGCCTGCCAAGAGAGCAAAGTAATTCAGCACAATAAATGTCCTCTTGGAACTTTCCCAACTTCCAACGCTCGATTCGACCATGTCCACCTTGATTTAGTAGGACCATTACCAGAATCAAATGGATTTTCTTGTCTTTTGACATTCGTGGACCGTTTTACACGCTGGCCAGAAGCGATTCCACTGAAAGACATCACTAGTGAAACGATTGCTCGCGCTTTCGTCGAACGATGGATAGCGAACTTTGGCTGTCCATCTACAATAACGACAGACCGTGGACGTCAGTTTGAATCTGGATTGTTCCACTCTCTGACGAAACTTTCTGGAGCAACGCGCTTCCGAACGACTGCCTACCACCCACAATCTAACGGGTTGGTAGAAAGATTTCATCGACAGCTGAAAGCATTACTTTCAGCTACAAACATCCCGCAGTGGACAGAGGCTTTGCCACTAGTCCTACTCGGAATTCGAAGCATGGTAAAAGAGGATGTCGGGTGCAGCGTGTCTGAATTAGTTTACGGAACGACTTTTCAATTATCAGGTGAGTTTGTGGAAACCGCTTCCACCTCGACAAACCTGGATATCAATTCTTACGTGAACCGGCTTACAAATGCTATGCGTTCAGTTAAGCCATTTCAAACTCGACAACAGTCGACAGACACTTTCATCCCACCCGCTTTAAATTATAGTACACACGTTTCTGTACGTCGTGACGCTCTACACCGACCTCTTGACGCGACTTTCGAAGGACCATACAAGGTCTTGAAACGTGAAACATAGTACTTTACGATCGACAAAAATGGCCGCGAGGAGAACGTCAGCATTGATCGCCTCAAAGCAGCTTACCTAGAAGGTAAACCCTTCGATGTCCAACTCGCCACAACACCACTGAAACTCGACATGAGCAAAGTCGCCATGCCTCAAGCAACAACCAACGAGTAAGTGGAAATTCAGAAGAGCTCCATAACGCCGAGAGCTACACGTTCTGGTAGAAGTGTACGATTTCCAGAACACTTAAATGAAAATGACGTCTATTAATTTTTTTTTCTAATTTTCCACTGTGTATTGTGAAGTTTATATATATAAAGTAAAAAAATTGAATAAAAATACCTTTTTTTAAACCTTTTACATATTTTGTATGTTTAAATAATATCAAAAAACCTTTTTTTTATTCATGCTAGCGTTGTCAACATTTTATGCGTTTTTGTAGCTGTATTTAGCCGCCAAATTGTTTTTAAATATGTATATATATATATATATATATATATATATATATATATATAAATGAAAGGCACGTATTTAAAATTTTTCTTTTTTGGATTTCCAGGACGCCTGGAAACGACAAGAAGAAAACAGAAGATAACGATTACACTTTGTACAATTTTTTATTATTTTAATATGTAACGACACTTTAGCATAGGCGCTGACGGCGAGAAGCTGCACAACATCCAAGCTATCAAAGGAACGTTTACCAATGTTTAACGCATTGGGTTTTATCCTTTGGCTGGTACGTCATAGGGTCCTCACGAACCCATTAGGGGGGAGTGAGCTGTAGCGGTAAATAATCTCCAAAATAAATAGTTACATAGGCTTCGACATTGATGCTGACCATGTTTGTTTTAGCGGACACTACTAAGTTGAAGGCGTTCGGTCACGCATCACGACCAGATCACGATACATCGTACCGTAACAAGCAACCATCTCTCTAGTTTGCCAGCCTAGACGTTGCTATCCCAATGCCGCTCCATTCACGATCAAATATAACTTCTCTTCCATTTTTCATTGCCTTCTGATTTCTTCTCATTCGTAAGAGTGGGTTCAATCGTTAGAAGTTGCTCTGGTAATAATCCAAACGTAACTTAGTCATATACCAGGTGCTCCTTTAGGTTCATTTGATAACCATTTTGTCTCTAACAAAAGTGTAGGTTAGCTGATCACTATCAGGACAGTGCACATATTTACGGTAATTGAGAATTCCTAATAACTCATGTATATAGCTGTTCTAAGTGCTGTTAGAGGTATCAGAGCGGTTATCATTTCCTGGAAATCCGCATTGCGAAACCGTTCTCAAGGTGCTTGAAGCTGCATCAGGGGTGGTTTTAACGACTCGAGTATGACCGCAGTGCCGATGGGACAACTACTTGGGGCAGGTCAACCTTTTTACAAGTGGTTTTTGGTGAGCTAGTTCCGTATTTGTTGATGCCTTACTGTCGGAGTGGGGAATCCGTGGAGTAAAGTTAGAAAATACATTGCTAGGGCTGATCTCTAACCCCAATGTTGCATCGCTGTTATGCTGATTGTCTGAAGAGGATACTACTACTGATACACTTCCTTACAATCGGCAGTACGACTTGGCCCCTAGACCGTAGGTTTGCTGCTTTTAGTCTTACTACTCTTCAACCGACCTGCCCAGCACAGTAAGACCTTAAAGAACAACTGTTTAGGCTAGTTTAGCTTTATTGCTTCATCACGATAGGCAAACTTGACCACCACATCAAGGTAGTTTCAAATGCTCATGGCAAAAGGAAGAATGATTCTCTCAAGGTGGCCATTACTACTTATAACGATATGAACAAATGTTAATAACTCACAAAACTAATTGAAATCAATCATTACAGCAGTTAGTAAATTGCCTCATTGACGTTGTTTATTTACTGCTGACTTGAAGTGACCCTATACTTATTTTAATAAATTCCAGTCCATTATAAATTTGTAGAAAAATCTAATATCTAGGTCATACAACATAATAAATCATGTTCGATGGTAAACACTTGGTAGGTGAAGGGAAGTAGGATATTAATAATATGTAACTCACATAGCAGTAGTGAAGGAAACTTAAATTGACTTCCGAAACATTCGACGCAGTTCTGATCTGAAATTAATCGGTCACTGTGATATATTAGAATATTGATCATATTAGGGGCAGAAAACTCTCGACATTGTGTTTGGTTTACTAATGGATGCGATCAGCTCTACATGTGTGACGATGCTGTATATTAACGTTAACAATGAAGAAGTAATAAGCAATTCCTAAACACTCAAATGCAATAATTTCACAGAACTCCCTTTTAGTAATAAACATGGAGAATCTTTCCCAGTAGTCAGTTCAGATATGATTATTCGCTTTTATCGAAGGATGCTCCTCATAATCTTAAACTAAGTGAACATATAGCTGGATACTCTTTTTCTTGCATAACCGTGCCTACAAATGGTGTTCTATTTAGAGCTTTCATCTAATATTCTTTCCAAAGGAAACTTAAATTATTTTTTGACACATAAGATGATATGAAACTTCTCATACTACCACATTGTAAGTCTCTAATCTTATTGGCATTACGACAATCAGCTATTTCTGAAAATGTCAAAAGTAGTTATTATTCGAAACAATTATGTCCAACGTTTTAGCGGGAATAGTGATGCAAAAGCCACATCACTGTCAGATACTTTGGCAAATTTCAAATTACTCTTAAGCTAACTACGTTTACTCCTGTCACAGAGTCTACTTAAAAATTTTAAACTACTAAACGCCTCTAATAAATGCTATAATGTGAAATAGTAGTATAACAGCTTAAATTTGTTGGAATGTTTATTGATAAGGAGGCCCGACTTAGAAGTGAAAGGTGTTTGTTTATTTAATAGTAAAGTCAACAAAAAGTCGAACTCGAAGTTAGTGTTAACATATAAATGAAGCGAAATATCTGCAATAACCCCGTTGCAGAGCAAAAATATGATGTGTGTTCGGATAAAATAGTACAGAAAGGTGAAATTTACCAGTACTTAGAACTGTAACAACACTTAACATGGCTGGATTCGAACGAATCATATAATTTACTAAATGACATTATTTTAGAAGTTGTACAATTGTCCCATCACTTGTAAAAAATGTTTAGGATAAGAATTTATTGTTGATAGAATGAAAATAAAAACGATGTAGACCGTGATGTATATGCATGAAAAGTAAAAGCATACTGTTAGCTAAAAAAAGAAACGGATTCAAAAATTTGTGATGTAGTAGCATGATTTGCGTTGCGACCTGAATACTACTGTAGTAATACTCGGATATTCGCGGTCGAAAAGCTACAGCTGTGTGAAACACCAGAAGAGTGCTTTATAAAAGCGTCCGCAAAGACCATGAGTACTTTTTAAAACCTTGACCTTGTTAGTTAGAAGAGTGCATACATGCAGCCACGGCAAAATATCAGTAACTGCAGTGATTTTTCAAAGGAGTGACGATCCCTTTTTTACTGAGGTATTTAGATTCTTTGGTCATTTTTATAGTCGTATCGCAGAATATACGATTACAAAGTCGTAGTGTTGACCAATTGATTAGAAGGTTGTTATTAAATTAATGAAAACGATTTTGTTCAGTGATAATTATTCTAAAACAATGACAGTGAAGCTCTAGGTTATAAGAATCTCTCAACCTATTTAAATGGCCTCATGAATAGAACTATCCTCAAATAGTAGTCGTACTAACTTGTGACATTGCTTACCAAACCTTTTCTGTCGGTTGGGCAGTTGAACTGTCTCAGGGGTTTTTCTCACTTTGAAACGCAAGTATACATGTACTGCATAGCTCTCTAGAAGTAACCTTGCATACAGGACAAATACTCATCTCGTTCGAAAAAATACCTCAACTGATCATGGTATTTAGCTGGCATCGCAGCACTATTTCTCTTAGCAATTCGGACAATCACTGCCAGGACATAAATACCTAGACAACAGTAATGAGTGCTGGTAAACAAATCAAGACGATATTAAAGGATTCTCAAATAGTTTTGCGATTGTTCTTGTTGTCTTGACTTATTATTGAAGCGTGCACTGTTTGTCCTGAGCATGGTGATGGAGCCGTTGAGGTACACTGTTTGAAACAATCGTTTCTTAAGGTCTTACTATGCCAAGCAGGTCGGTCGAAGAGATGTAAAACTAAAGGCAGTAAACGTAAGGTCCGAGGGAGAAGTCGTACTACAGACTTTACTGAAATGCGATAACATTGAGCAATAATGCATGCTCAGAATGAGTTTCTTCCCCTCTAAATGCAAACTGCTGTCAGGACTAGTCTGTGGCAACCAAATATAGAGTCAAGTAGTTGAGTGCGTGAACCACTTCACCTAATTCAGAAGTTTTATCATCCATAGTGGGTTGGTGTCTAATGAAATCACGGCACGAATTTAGAAATCTCGTTTGGCTTTTACCAACTTATATCATCCATTGCGTAGGCGAGATATTTGTCTATGAACTGAGGGACAAGTATGCTGCACAGTAGTCTGCCCTGTCTTACTCTACGTGGTCATTAAGTTATTGTTAATTGACCACCGGTGACTCAGAAATATCGCTAGCGTTTACTAGGTTTACCAGGTGAGTAATAATAAATTTCGATACCAGATATTGTAGAAAGGTGGTGAACCAGTTGATGAGGTTGTGAATCCTCATCGACTGAAGTAGTTGAGATGTGCTACGTATGCTCCACCACCGCCTGTTTCAATGTGCGATGCTGATGGTGAGGTAGGATGGGAGAAAGCTAGGATCAGCGAAAACAAAACATGAAATCGGTCACTGACTTTTGGTGGGAGCCGTGTTGGTAGATGCAAACCACCTGGTTGAGGTCTGCGCGAATGCCGTACCAATTGGTTGGAGACGTGGCTTAGAAACTATCAAATTGTAGTAACTCTTTGTCCTCCCTTAAATCATGAGCTTAAAAATACTTCATAACTTCCCACGAACTAATTCTTTCTTCCTGTGCCATATTCTATATGTCCACACTTTTTCGTACTGCTATTGAAATGACTACTAAGTTGATGTTCATCTAGCTGTGTTATTGAGGTGTTGCAACTTGGACCGATAAACACAGCACAAGTTGTATGTTGCACATATATATACCTGCACACACAATGTTTATGCTTATTTCGAGCTTTAATTTGGGACGATCCGAGTAAAGCAGTGTCTGAGGAATACTAGGCAGTGGAAAACGCAACAACATAAAGGACCAAATATTATCTAATAGATTTATTAATATTTTGTACACCAGCACCAAGACAAGTAGCAATAAGAATTTTCCCATTAGCATCTATATTACTATCATCATGTCTTTCCTCATGCATATTCTCCTCAGATGATTTTGTAGGATTATTTTGACTTTGATACTGAAAGTTAAATGTCACCTAAAAGTAGGATAAAAATTAACACTGAATTTGACCGAATACTTGATAACTTCATTCTAAGTATCCAATAGGTTCTCATCCACTTGTTTAATACTCAAGTATAACTAACATTATTTTTACGACAAAAATAAATAAGTGTTAATCAGTAGGCCATTTCACGCTTATATAAATAAACAATATCTGTGGGTAACATTTCTCGTTATTAACTAATAAACCCTAAAAGTAATAGGACTGGCGAAATCTATGATACAGGTCAGTGGTTTTTGTGGATTATTAGTGTTTTGTTTCGGTTAACCTAGAGTACCTGTCATCAAACATGAGACAGACACAATATATGTGAAAATGAGCACGCGCAAAATATTTCTAACGTATTTTAGCTGACAGTTTCATAGTTCTAATGTGTTACCTAGCTAATATTACGCAAAAAAGTGTACTATCAGCAACGTAGAACTGGGCACAAACGCTGTAGGTTCAAGTTGCCATACCACACTAGCACTACGAGGTTATTGAGGTAATGTATAGACACAATACAAGAGAAATGAGTAGGTAAAGATGTCCAGAAAATAACAACAGAATTCAAAATTTAGATGAGGTTAAAGAGTGAATACACTTGCGCCACTGTGACATATTCTGAGCCATATCACCTAGTGTCTCCAGCCATTTATTGCGATCATCACGCGGACCCCAACCAGGTAGTCTACATCTACCCACATGGCTTAGACCAGTAGTCAAGGTCTTCATGGACTGACGTCATGTTTTAGTTTGGCCGCCCCTAACCTTCTTCCATCCTACTTCAGCCCTAGCCAACATGGCGCGACGGGGTAGACGGTGGTCGGGCATGCGCAACACATGTCCCAACCATCTCAGTCGATGAAGGTTAATGACCTCTTCGATTGATTTACCGTGTTTCCCAAGAACCGTTTGTCTAACCTCACTATTACTAATCCGGTTATTCCATGGTATACGAGCGATGTTCCGAAGATTCCTATGGTCAAATATCTGGAGACGACGCATATCTTGAGTTTTCATGGCCCATGTTTCGCATTCATATGTTAAAATGGCACGGACTGCTGCGCAGTACACCCGGCCTTTCGTTGAAACACGGATATCTCGTCTGCGCCACAAGTGCCGTAGATTGGCAAATGCCAATCGGGCTCTCTGGATCCGCGCTGAGATTTCGTCAGACACCGACCCACCAGGGGTGGTGAGACTTCCGAGATAAGTGAAGCGATCAACGCATTCAATTACTTCACTCCTTATAACTAATTTAGGAGAAGAAGTAGGCCAGTCCTGGAGTAACATTTTGCATTTGGGAGGGGAGAAGCGCATCCCAAATATGCCTGCATTGTTACTCAAGGTGTTCAAGAGACCCTGAATGCTGTGCGCGTCTTTACCAAATATGACTATATCATCTGCATATTCTAAGTCGACAAGAGAACCTCCTGGAAGAAGATTAATTCCTGAGGAGTTAAAAGAAGTGAGTGAGATTTTTAACAGTACATCTATGATAAAATTAAATAAGGAAGAGGATAAGGGGCAACCCTGACGGACTCCACTTAAGAATGAAATTTCTCGTGACAATTCGCCATATGCTCTGACTCGACCAGTGGTGACCGAGTAGAGAGCTGGAGGAGACACTTGACGACATGGCTCAGAATAAGTCACAGTGGCGCAAGCGTATTCACTCTTTACCTTTATCTAGATCTTGAATTCTATTTCCGACCGTGCTGCTACCTTGACGTGGTGGTCGGGTTTGCCTATCGTGATAACTCAACCAACATATACTGGCTGGAACAATCGTCCTCCAAAGTCCTACCATGCCAGGCAGGTCGGTTGAAGAGCGGTGAGACCAAAAGTAGCAAATATAAGGTCCGAGGACGAAGTCGTACTGTTGGCTGTACCGAAGTGTGACGGCAGTAAGGTGTTTTTCTCGGACAACCAGCATAACAGCAATCCCGCCATCCCACAGAGAAGGGGTAAGGTTAAAAACGGTCGACCTTAAAAATACATACCGCACCTTACTCCATGGATTCCCGTCTCTAGCAGTAAGACTTCAACAAGTACGGAGCTACAACTACGAAAACCTCACTCAAAAAGGCCGTGTGTGACCGGCCTCAAACAGTTGTTTCTTTAACACTGCGGGTACGCTCTCATGTATTTTAGACCAACCCTAGTCCAATTCGCTTTTGAAGCACATCAAGAAGAACCCTTCCACGGTGTGGGCAACTTAGAAGCGATAACCGCCCTCATACGTCTAGCAACACACAAGATTACTGCCATCTTAATCAAACTCTTTCTTATATTCCTAGCATCTGTCCTACCCGTACTTTCGAGCCTGAATTCTTATCTTCAACTTCCTACTGTGTCATTAGTGCCAACGATTACGGCCCACGAAATAACGTCCCAAGCATACTAAAACCACGCTCCAAACTTCACATTGATGCATTCAATGTACGAACCCTGTGTCAAATAGGGCAACAAGTCTTCCTAGCCAAGACATTAGAATCCCGTGCCATTGATGTATGTTGTGTCTCCGAAACACGCATACAGGATCCTAGCGTCGCCATTCACTTGACCTCACCTAGTCAGAGTGAACAACCTTCGCGATACACTCTTCGTTTATCTGGCGACTCGAAAGCAACATCTCATTGGATAGTCGGTGTAGGTATTGCGTTAATTAATTGCTGAACAGGCACTTCTCGAATGGATTCCTGTCGACAGTCGCCTATGTGCCGTCCGACTAAATGGTTCAGTAAGAACTCGGAAAGATAGGGACACACGTCGTTGTCTATTCGTTGTTTCTGCCTACGCTCCCACCGACTGCAGCCTGAATGAAGTGAAAGATGAATTTTACAAAAAACTTTCTGAACTTCTTCATAGGGCCAAACACCCGGATTTGGTACTCATGGCTGGTGATTTTAACATCCAAATAGGTAGGTTGAACCAGTCTGAATGACATTTAGGTGGATGCTTCAGTGTTCCAACTCAGAGGATGGATAACGACGACCGTCTACTACAACTATGATTAGACAGTCGTTTATTTCTAACGAACACGAACTTTAAGCATAAAGAGAGACATCGTGTAACATGGCGACCTCCTGGTCCTATCCAAGGGTGGACTCAAATAGATCATATCGCCAATAGTCACCGCTGTAGAGGCTCGATAGAAGATTTTCGATCTTTCTGGAGTACGTGTTTGGATTCTGATCACGCTCTAGTGAGAGCACGCGTTTGCTTGCATCTTAATGGGCGAAGAAAAACTACCACAAGAAAACCCATTAGAATTCAGTTCAACAACGAGACAGACAAGAGCGAATTCCAGAAACAACCGACGAATCACCTAGGCAATTATAAAGATGTGACTCAACTAGATACTGCTTGGAAAAATGCTCAAATAGCTGTAGAATCTACGGTGATAACTATCAAGGACTCAAATCAACAAGTTGAGAAATCAGTATATCTCGGTGACGATCCTTGAATTGATGGACTTTACAAAACTTATCTTGTCAGGCTCCAGAACGATGAGGAGCGAAGAGTAATTAGATATAAATAGGCAAGAAAATCTGCAAAATGACCGTGAATAGTGATGAGTAGTGAAATCAAAGGAAATGGAAAAGGTAGAGTCGTTAGATAACACTAGACAACTTCTCAAGTTAATAACAGAAACCGGGGCTAAAAATCCAGCGTTAGTGAGACAATTTCCGAAAAAGATGGAAAGCTTATTAGCTCTCAGTCTAGACGTTTAGAACGATGGCCTGAACACTTCAAGGAGCAGTTCAAATGGCCTTCAGCCGCTCTAAATCTTCCCACTATTTTGAGACAGCCAGAGTGGAAAGTCGACTTAGGTCCCCCGACTCTTATCGAAGTCGAAAAGTTATAACCAATCTAAGGCGAGGCAAAGCAGCGGGTCCAGACGGATTATTCCCAGAGGTGTTTAACGATGGTGGTCCCACATTGAAGATTAGGCAGACTGGTATTTTGACTAAGGTTTGGGAACTTGACATAATTCCGTCTGACTGGTGTCGATCGTTAATCGTCCCAGTATGTAAGAAAGTATCCAAAATCGTCCTGCGATAACCATAGAGGAATTAGTTTGACTAATATAGTGTCTAAAATACTAGCTTCTATAATTATCAGACGCTTAACTGCAACTCGTGATCGACAAATACGAGAAAATCAAGCTGGTTTCAGACCTGGTCGCGGTTGTATAGACCAGATATTTACCGTTCGTCAGATCTTAGAACACAGACATACTTTTCGGCGACCGACAATAGTGGTTTTCCTTGACTTAAAAGCAGCATTTGACTCTGTAGACCGTGAAGTTCTATGGCAGTGTCTTTCATTGAAAGGCGTGACCCAAAAGTGCATAAAACTTGTTAAGGCTCTTTACTCAAGCATTATTAGTCGCGTCAGAGCATATGGCGAACTGTCATCTGAACTTGTAGCATCAAGTGGTATCCATCAAGGCTGCCCACTCTCCCCATTTTTGTTTAATTTCATAGTTGACATACTGCTAGAAATTATACTTTCATCGTCTGACTTTTCAAGAATTGATCTTGTTAGGGATTCCAAATCCTTAGAAATACAATTGTTCATCTTATCAAGTCGTATTGATTTTTTGTACGCGTGATTTGAAAACATTCATCACTTTTATGTGAGCACATTTGACAACATTTAATTGTATTATTAACAATGTTGATAATTTCATTTGATGAATAATCACTATGATTATTTTGTATATATAAGGGAGTGTGTAATATATAATCGAATCGGATTCCTACTTCCGTCTACCCTTGTTATTTGGAATACAGTTTGTTCCTGTTCAAACATGTTCTAATTTGGGATTTTGTCGAGTATTCAGTGTCTAAGAATACTAAGCAATAGGAGTAATTAGGTCGTTGTACCAAGGAAATATAAAAGTGGCGACGAATAAAACGGAAAATACATTCAAAATGCCGATATCAGATGGCCAGCTCGATCGAATACTACGACAACAACAAGCACAACTTGATTCACAAATGCAGTTGTTAGAAACTTCTACGCAACAGCTAAACATCCATTGCTCGAGTTCACATGCTTTTAAAAAAACCTCATGTGATGCAGTTTCCAGCAGCATACCAAAATTCTATTATGAACCCGAAAGTGGAACTACCTTCCTCATGTGGTTCAAGCGTTGGGAAGACACATTTAGAATAGAATTCTGTAAACAAGATGATGCATGGAAGACTCAATTGTACGTATGTATATACAATCAACATAGAACCTGGCATATGTGTGCATCGGTTCAAGTTGCCATACCTCTGTGGCACCGCAAGATTAAACACCACTACCATTAGTGGAAGTTACTTCAATAAATTAGAATGATAATAGTAACAAGGAGTGTGAACATATAGAATATGGTCCAGGGAGCGTAGGAAGAAAGTTATGCAATAATTTAAACCTCATGCTTTAAAGGGGGACAGTGAATGAATGCATCTGCGCCATTGTGACCGATTATGGGTCATGTCACAGTGTTTCTAGCCACTGATTACGGTAATCGCGAGGACCCCATCCAGGTAGTCTGCAGCTACCGACACGACTTAAACCGGCAGTCAGTGACTTCATGGATTGATGCCATGTTTTAGTTTGCCCGCCTCTAAGTCTCTTCCATCCTATTCCTATATCAGGCAGGATTGTGCGTCGAGGAAGACGGTGGTTGGGCATACGCAACACATGTCTCAACTACCTCAGTCGATGAAGATTCACAACCCCATCGACCGATATACCACATTTGCCTAACACCCGTCGTCTAAACTCGTTATTACCTACTCGGTAATCCCAGCTAACGCGAGCGATGTTTCAAAGACGTCGATGGTAAAAAACTAATAACCTTTAAGTATCGTCTACCATAAATGGCCACGTCTCACACACATACATTAAGACAGAGAACTGTTGCGCAGTTCACTCTTCCTTTCGTTGAGAGACGAATATCTCGCCTACGCCATAGGTGACGTAAGTTGGCAAAAGCCAAACGAGCATTTTGAATTCGTACCGATATTTCGTCAGAGACCAACTCATCAGAGCTAATCAGACTTCCAAGATAAGTGAAGTGGTCGATGTGTTGAACTACTTCACTCCCTATCTTTAGCTCATGTGTTGAAGTAGACCAGTTCTGGAGCAATAGCTTGCATTTAGAGGGGGAGAAACGCATTCTGAACATGCTGGCGTTGAAGCTTATTGCTGTCAAAAGCCTTCATGCGAAAATAGGAGCAAATTTCCTCTTCAGCTTTTCCAGTAACTTTTCACCTGTCTGCTTTGCACGTATAGGAGTGTCTAATAATGGACATGATACGTTACAAACGCTATTGATGGGTATATCCATTATTCCAAGTTTTTCTGGCATATCTGGACCAAGAAGATCAAGGTATAGTCGTTCTGTAAGATAGCATATTCCTTTACAGCTATTTCCATTGAAGGACAATTCACACTGTAATTCGCCAACCAGTTGCAGAACTCCTGATGCGTTTTTAGCAGTTTTCTTAGGTGGCTTTATTGGCTGGTTGTATGTTTCTCTAGACACTAGGTTGATATTGGATGCTGTGTCGATTTGAAGACTAGCTGATATGCCGTTAATCTGGATAGTAACATACTTTTTTCGAGTGTCATAGTCTGTTTGAAAGGCTGCTACCAGAGAAAGTGATTGAGATTCGGCTGACTTCATCATGTGTCGAGGACGCCTATGTTTCTTCTTGGGCTGGGACGTACGATTCGGTGGGCAATGATCGTTATGTCCACGTTTATTGCACTTCTGACATTTATGCTTCTTAAATGGGCAGAATTGTACATAGTGCCAATCACCACATAACCAACATGCAGTCGTTGGTTTGTTCCACTTATTGTAGGTTTTTGAACTTTCAACCTAGTAATAGCTCTGGCGCTACTGCAGGTTAAATAAAGATTTACCTGTTCAATTAACTGATTGTCGTGTCTGATATTCTGTAGCCGCTTACACTCATCTGTCAATGTTCTGAGTGTAATGTTTGGATCTTGATCCAGTCGAGTTAAGAGTCTAGTTCTAATCTCAGCACCTTGCGGTGACTGAAGCGCTCTGATGAATATTTAAATTGGTCTTCTGTCAATGAGCGTAACTTGAACCGTTCACACTCTCTGTTGACGATGTCTGCTAGAGCACCATATTCATCAGCTTCGCGTTTCACCAAATTAAGACACTGATAACGAATACTAAACAATGAAGATGATTCGCCGAATATCTCTGATAATTGAGCTACCGTCTCATGGAAGCTGAGCTCTTGAGGTAACTTTGGTAATATATGATCAGCATAGCGTGCATGTTCATTACTTCCCAGCTTGCGCATCAACAATCGGGTCTTCCATGCATCATCTTGTTTACAGAATTCTATTCTAAATGTGTCTTCCCAACGCTTGAACCACATGAGGAAGGTAGTTCCACTTTCGGGTTCATAATAGAATTCTGGTATGCTGCTGGCAACTGCATCACAAGAAGTGCTTGAAAAAGCATGTGAACTTGAGCAATGGATGTTCAGCTGTTGCGTAAGAGTTTCTAACAACCGCATTTGTGCATCAACTTGTGCTTGCTGTTGTTGCAGTATTCGATTGAGCTGGTCATCTGATATCGGCATTTTGAACGTATTTTCCTTTTTCTCCGTCGCCACTGTTATATATCCTAGATATACCGACCCAATTACTCCTATTGCTTAGTATTCTTAGACACGGAACACTCGACAAGATCCCAAATCAGAACACTTTTGAACAGGAACAAGATCATATTCCAAATAACAAGGGTAGACAGAAGTAGGAATCGTTAGTTAGAGAAACGTTAATGTATTTATAGTATTTACATGTGTTGCGTACGCCCAACCACCGTCTTCCTCGACGCACAATCCTGCCTGATATAGGAATAGGATGGAAGAGACTTAGAGGCGGGCAAACTAAAACATGGCATCAATCCATGAAGTCACTGACTGCCGGTTTAAGTCGTGTCGGTAGCTGCAGACTACCTGGATGGGGTCCTCGCGATTACCGTAATCAGTGGCTAGAAACACTGTGACATGACCCATAATCGGTCACAATGGCGCAGATGCATTCATTCACTGTCCCCCTTTAAAGCATGAGGTTTAAATTATTGCATAACTTTCTTCCTACGCTCCCTGGACCATATTCTATATGTTCACACTCCTTGTTACTATTATCATTCTAATTTATTGAAGTAACTTCCACTAATGGTAGTGGTGTTTAATCTTGCGGTGCCACAGAGGTATGGCAACTTGAACCGATGCACACATATGCCAGGTTCTATGTTGATTGTATATACATACGTACAATTGAGTCTTCCATGCATCATCTTGTTTACAGAATTCTATTCTAAATGTGTCTTCCCAACGCTTGAACCACATGGAAACAATGTCATAAAAACACATAAATATCTGATCTAGTAGTCTTCCTGCTGCAAATTTTTCAACTGTCTCAGCATCTATAGGCACATTACCACTTCCTTCGGGCTTCGACATGGCTTCCGCAGAATAAATACCCCTATCTTTACGTTCCGCAGACAGGGTCAGACCGAATCCAGGACTTTTACCTGTATACTGACCCTAAACAATACAGAGAAAATGTGACAAAATGCTGAAAGTGAATTAGTACGTCATACTTCAAAAAAGCTTTAATCGTTCAGTGACCAACCAATATAAAGTGATCAAAAGTCTAGACCACAAGGTTACCACTTACTTACTTACTTACTTACTGCCCGTTACTCCTCGCTGAGGAGCATAGGCCGCTCACCAGTGTTCTCCATTTAACTCTGTCCTGAGCAATCCCTTCCAGTTGTTTCCAGTTGCTGCTCATCCTTTTAATGTCTGCTTCCAATTCTCGACGCAGCGTGTTCTTTGGCCTTCCTCTTTTCCGTTTCCCAGCAGGATTCCATGTCAATGCTTGTCTTGTGATGCAGTCTGATGGTTTGCGTAGTGTATGTCCTATCCATTTCCACCGTCTTTTCCTAATTTCCTCTTCGGCTGGAAGTTGGTTTGTCCTCTCCCATAGTAAGTTGTTGCTGATGGTTTCCGGCCAACGGACATTCAGTATCTTGCGTAGGCAGTTGTTTATAAATACCTGTATCCGTCTGAGGATGTTTGCAGTAATTCTCCAGGTTTCAGCTCCATACAGCAGGACTGTCTTCACGTTCGAATTGAAGAGTCTGACTTTGAGGTTAGTTGATATTTGTTTTGAGTTCCAGATGTTTTTCAACTGCAGGAATGCTGCCCTTGCCTTGCCAATCCTTGTCTTTACATCTGCATCAGACCCTCCTTTTTCATCGATGATGCTCCCCAGATATGTGAAGGTATCCACCTCTTCCAGAGTTTCCCCATCAAGTTGAATTGGGTTGGTGCTCCCTGTGTTGTATTTGAGAATCTTGCTCTTACCCTTATGTATGTTCAACCCTACTGCTGCTGAAGTTGTTGCTACACTGATTGTCTTCGCTTGCATTTGTTGGTGTGTATGTGCTAAAAGAGCTAGATCATCTGCGAAGTCCAAATCATCGAGTTGCATCCTACTTGTCCATTGAATCCCGTACATTCCCTCAGATGTGGAGGTCTTCATGATCCAGTCGACCACTAGGAGGAAGAGAAAAGGTGACAGCAAGCAACCTTGTCTGACTCCGGTCCTCACTGAAAATGCAGTTGTCAGTTGTCCACAAGGTTACCACAGTAAGATGAAAATAATCTTGTGTATTCATTTCTAGGAAAAACTAGCACAGATGAAGCTACACCTTGGAATTCAATCGATTCAAATTAGGGATAGTTCAGGAACTGTGTGCTTGCACAATCTCATGTCATGGAGAGGAACACGAGTGCTCCAATAACAATGTTATTTCAATATGATGATCGGATCCGTTAGGGCGAACATTAGATGGATTGCAATATGGACAAGAAATACAGTTGAGATGAAATATAATGTAACGATGGACTAACAAATCGGGTTGTTAGATAAACATTTACTGTCTTAATTAGAGTATCCCTAAACCCATGTGAATGTTACAATCAGACCAGCTTGTATAGGTTATGGATTGTTGTAATCAAGAGTAACATATGAGACAGTCAATTATGAGATTGCAATGACTAGATAGTTAGCATTTGTGACTAAATATCATGTCCATTCATGGGAATGATGCCAGGAGTCGGATGGAGTAACTTAGAGGTAGTTAAATCGAGGATAGTGCTACGTGAGCTTAACACTTACCACAGGTGGTAGAGCGCTTTCTAAATTGAATGGTTTGACCTTTAAACGTTTGATCGTTTTACAGATCTGAAAAGTTAACCGTTTGAACCATTTTCCTCTGCCTAGCGATTTTGAGTAATGAGTCGATGCGATATTGCAATTAGCTGTATATGTTTGTGGTAAATTATACATCCGGTGGAAAATATCTTAAAAGCTATTACAGATTATTGATCTATGGACCTTAAAGTGTATCTAATAAATACTTAGCGAATGGAACCTACATTACGTAAACATTTTCCAGGTCGCAAATATAATTTTAGGCAATTAAAGCCCAGTGCACTGGAAACAGTCATTAAAATGAAGAAATATAAATAAGTACCACCAAATTTAAAAATTTACAGTAAGAATGACGAGTACCAACGATGATCTACTACAAAAACTAGGAGGTAGAAGACAACATATTCCATACATAATAAATAAATAACAAGTCATGATATTAAAAAATGCAGTAGATAGATATCTGTAATTTTTACGGTACACTAACCTTTCGATGATCTTTTGTCAAGTACACATCGCTCAAAAATTGATTCAGAAGTGATTTTGCACCAGGCACCAAGCTCTGTGCGTATGAAGGGCTAACACGGCAACTCCAAGCAACATCACGAATTCTGAATGGTTTGTCATTTTGACAGAACGTAACAAAAACCAACTAAAATACCTGATAAGTAATGCTTAATTGAAATAAGTCAACTCCAGAGATAGCTGACTAAATCAACTAACATTCAAAATGTCTTCAAATATAACTACATTTGATCTCACAGGATCTGAAAGCATAATTTTCTTCAACCAAACAAAATGAGAAAAAAAGAGATTGTCGTAATAGATTGACTGCATAACTGTGTTCCTTAAAAAGTACTCTTTATAGGAGAAATTGAATAATATCAGTTAGCTCCGACGTTCCCCAGTTGTTATTATATACTTGCTATCAAATGAAAGAGGATTCATCGAAGTTTTCGTACGAATTGACCGAGAAATTTGTTTCGCAGTTCCACAAAAGCTAATTCGTGTCAACACACTAAAATTTGTCAGTGCAATTCGCCAGACAAATACACTAAGTAAGAAGAAATAACGATTGTGTGACTTTAAAAGTTAAAATTACGCCGACAGCAAAATAAGTTACTTATGAGTCATATACGTTATTCAATACAGGCTCCATGCTTACCTATAAACCTTCCTGACTTCGGTTTTGTTAATAGGAACGATTCCGCTACAAGGTTTCGAAGTAAACAGTACCTCAGCACAACCACCGGGGTATACTCCACGTTTTCGAATATCGATTTTAGTCGAAGCACTAGCACTCAAACCAACGACGCTACGGTATATTGGCAACCACGGCTGTGCTATCATACCTATAGATGGGTCATGTAGATTATTTGAAATCCCCGTCAATGTTGCCTCGATAGGAACTTTGCAAAATGGTGCAATCATCAGCAGGAACTCCACACAATAACCAATACTACGGGTATTTGAACAATCGAAACTGAAATCACCTCCGATTAAAGTCCCTGGAGAAACTGTCACAATAGTGCCTATTCATGACTGGAATGATGAGTATGGATACAAACCTCTATCATTTATATTTATAACTGTCCCATTTGATAGCTTATCAACTAGCTTCAATAAACAGACTTCAGCATCATAGACTCCCGGTCTATTGTCTTTGTGACGAATATGTTTTAAGAGAAGTCCTTTACGACTGACTAAACTAAGCGCTATCTTCACTCTAAAATTACCATGCCCTTCGAGAACCAAGCTGCAAACCATGTGTGGCCTTGTGACTAAAAACGGCGCCTCCGAATAAGTCCTCATTAGTACAAATAGTATGTCTGGTGACCTGTATTAATCCTTTAAGTGGTTTTTCCAGTTTAGACCCACCTTCTCCTTGAAAAATCTCACCGATAAAAATTATACTACTTGTTCAGGTGGCGCTTCCCAGTTGGTGACTAACAGATGTGAAAAACGGGTTCCAACTTTAAGTTTCGTAGATCTCTTTTTTTGAACCACTATGGTTGGCCTCTGCGATAATTATTTCTAAAGGAAGTTAGATGAAAAGACATATTAACACTTCAATCATTATTTAAGAAACGAGTGCGAATATACGGTCACCTCGTATTCTACAATATAGGAGAAGATTCAAGCTTTATGAACGCTAATCTTAAGGGACGTTTGAAAAATTTGCTACAAGCTTAGTACCAACCCGTTGAACCCGCTTAAGTGTCTTTACATTTTTAAAAGGTAGGGACTTGTTTCTTGGGTACAGTATTCAAGATGAGGTCACATACGTGGGATATAAAATCCGTGATATATCTTCATCAAAACATTTGAATGCTTTACAAATCGACTATAAAACTCGAAACCCTTTTAGCTGCTGATGAGTTGCAGTATGCAGTAGCTTTTAGGTTTTGACTTAAAACTACTCCTAAATTCTTAAATTATCCTGCTAGTGGAAGTGGTGCATTATTCAAGGTGTATATTTTGGCTGCTACTATGAGTAGTGTACATTAGTGCACTCATCTGTATTAATTTCTAAACTCCAACTTTGAGAGCAGCGAACCAATTCGTCCAAATCAGATTAAAGGCCCAGCTGGCCAGTACCCAATTCTTTACGTCGACAGTAAATAAAGTGTCGATGACTTTAGATGACGTCGCGATTTATTAACGTAAAGCAGGAATAGGAGATGGTTCAAGATAGTACTTTGGATGGAGAGGGAGGCGAGGGACTCCGTATATTACAAGCTTCCCTCCAGAGAGTGGTACGTTAACTCGAACTCTTTGTCTACGCTCGCATAAGAAATCATTTGACCAACTTTGAACTGGCACTATTACCCCGAAGTGTGATAATTTCCCCATACGGCTAAAATGTGACGCCTTCAAATACCCAGCCGAAGTCAGTAAATATTGCATCTGTGGACAATCCATTATCAACCGCTCCCGCCCAGTCTCCCCATGCAGTTAACAAGCTGGCAAGACAGGAAAAGTACCTATGAAACCTATGTTGTTTTTGGAGTCGACAAGTTTTGTGGCTTTAGGTGAATTAGTGTTGTATCACAGATTATGCTTTCTAAGATTTTAATTGTTATGCTAGTCAGACAGATGGACTTATGGTTGGTACCAGTTACCTGTTTCTATCCATTAAAACGAGGCAGATTATTGTACCCTCCCAGTCTCTTGGAAGTTGTTCTTACAAAAGAGGCATCCTGGACAAACCTGATTGGCGTTCTGAAATGATGTCCACGAGTGATGATAACAGTCTAGGGTACATCGTATTAGTAACTTACTTGGTTTTAGGTGGGTAAGCCAATAGAAAACCTTTTTCGTAGTAATAAGGACTGATTCTATAGTAATTGTTTTAGTTGTATCCATTAAATACGTATCGAAATTAGTGTTTACAGATAAAATTTCGTAGAAATATTCTAGTAATTTTCTAACCTTGCTCAAATCTGGGTCAGCCGAGACAATCGGGATTTTGTGTATCACTAGCAACAAGACCCAATCATTTCTCTTACTTCGTCCCTTAATATAAGAAGGCAAACATTTGGGACAAGCTAGGCTACCTTTTTTAAGCTGCCTTTCGTAGTTTACACGACCACTATCAATAGTTTGCTTATGAAGTATACGTCATTACCAAGGTTAAATTTGATAGTTTCAAATATATTGAGCATTAGATAGATTGTTTATAAAATGAGTAATATATATTTGTAAAATTCCAGTGAGTAGAAATTAGAATTTCTGACGTTTCGCGTTTTAGTGGGAGTCGCTTCTTCAGAGAAATAATTAATTGATTTGGACTAATTCAATTCGGTTGTTCATTTCTCTGAAGAATCGAATTGCACTAAAACGCGAAACGTCAGAAACTCTAATTTCCACTCACTGGAATTTTACAAATATATGTTACTCATTTTAGTTTATAAAGGTCTGTAACCTTACGGTACTTGTGTACAAAGGTGTCACGACTAGTATTAATGTACATGTCCAAAAGACATTTTCTAAGTCATAGTAGTTTTCGACCGTTTTCGTCAATCCGTGGTGGATGATGTGACAACTTACGCGGAACTAATCATGGAATGACAGGAGTAATTACTCCTTGGAATGCTTCTTTAGACTCACACCATGCTTCTTTAGTTGAGTGGCTCTTGGTAACCGATCAACCCGTAGAAGTATCCTTGAGCTTAGTTGCTAGGATGTCTGCTTTTCATATATTTGGGTGGGGTGGAACAAGTCAATGTCATAAGTCTTAAATAAAAGTACACATAACAACGTGGTTGTAACTAAAAGTAGGGATAGGGGCTTAAGATCTGTAACATCGTTAGTATTGTGCAAATATAAGGTCTAGGAGTGACAGTTAGTGGTCTAGATCGAACGAATCGGCTTCGTGACACTTTGTATTGAGGCACACCGGATATTAGTTAACGACAAGTTCTTATCGAAGGCCATGTTTACAGGTGTGATCTCCGTCAACCTGATGCAAATTATGTTGAAGTTCCAAACAACAAGGGACCCACTAGCTTTACTCCACTCACAAATGTGGCTTAAAATAAAATCGTCCTCTAGATAGCTAGGACTACAACATACTACTCAAATAAGAAATGAGCTACATGTAGACTTCAGACTGCAGCAGGGTACCTCTCACAAACCACTTTGATATGTTGCTGACATACTATGCAAGATGCGTAAGTCATCCCTATTGCATAAGGTTATTTCTCCAGCACCTCACTCCTACGGCAAGTGACCATATCAAACCTAATACAGATATACACTGTTATGACGAGCGTAGGATCTATATCAGTTATTAACGACATCACTGTCAAAACTATTATTCCTGTTCCAAGTTCTACCAAGATACTGAACTCAGACATTTTGTACCCTAGTCTCCAAACATTTTGGGTACCTGAGTTAATGCTCACTCTACTCACACAGACCTTGGTAGCGTTGTCTTTCAAGACTTCGCCACCTGGAACCCTGCATTTTGGGCAATTTTCTTCCATTCTGTAACCTTGTTTTTAGCTCAGTAGAAGCCTTCCATCACCTAACACGATCTTCAAGCGGCTAGCCAACCTGTATACATATGTTCTGCCCACGGGATTTGTGAGTGTTATTCGACACTATTTTTCATCTTCGCTGCACAAGACTGTTTTATTTACATCGTGATCCCCCATTAGTTCACTTACGGAATCTACTTACTTTCTTAATATGAGCCCCTTGTACTGTGTCAAGTAATACAAGTCGGTTAGCTGATTCAACTAGTGAAGTTTATTTGCGTGATACCTAGTTAGCTCTGGGTCCCTCGACTTTTACAAATTCTATATTATCAGCGGATGGGACTCCACTGGAGTTGATATTTACACTCATCGGGGAAATTTCCTCCACATTCCTTACGGAAGCTTTCCATGCCATCACTACTAGTAACGAATATCCAATATCTCTTTGATGAGCTGATTTAAATCAACTAACGTCACACCTTGATGTTGGGGTTGAGTTCCAGGTCTTTGGTATAAGTGTTAAATCTACTCGGCTACACAATGTTCCCCCACAGTTATAGCACTTGGCATTCGGACTGACTGCATGTGATTTTCAGTGAGGCCAGCTAGCAGATCCAGTAGTTCTAACGTTGGTGGATAGTCGGTTAGGTAATGAAGTAACACATCAAAAGAGAAAAATGGGATAGGAAAACAAAAGGGGCAGAAAGATAGGGAAAAGGGAGGTGGCGTTATGTGCAACAGTAATAAATGATAGGTAAGCAAGTTGAGGAGCTGGATAGGAACAGCACCTGCTTCAGGAGGTGGACAAAATTCTGTGTGTACATATATATTCATCCGGCTTCTTGTCAAAAGCGTTTAACAGATCGGCCCAGGTCACAAAAGGGCATTCCAGATTAGGCAAGCCCTCAGTGAGAAAAGGTATGACCTGATTCGAGCATTCACCTTTTTGTGTGCAGCCTTGTGGGGAGTGTCTGATTACTGACTATGAGTATTCTGGGGCAGTATCGCCCTGGACGATTGGGCTGAGTTGTCCAGGGCTGTAAACTGTTATTAAAACCCCACTTGTTCACTTGTGGCTAGACGAGATTAGTCCAAGGGAACGTGGTCGATCTTTGTACGAATTCAGACTACGTCCGTTGACCCACGTCGTAGCCCATTTCTACACTTTTGCCAACAGGTTCACTCCACGTTTGATGTGAAGTAATTATATTACATATCTCGAGACGTGGTCAAATATAGGTCTTGTAAATGACGAAGATTCCAGGAGGTGAGTATCTCTTGCTACCTTTGGGAGAACTGGGGAGCGGAGTAGGCTTAGGTCGCGACCCGATAGTTATCGCTGGTGTCGAGTATCCTAGGGTGAGGTCCAAATATTTTCATGTTAAACTAGTGAAGAGGCAACCACCACAGTGATATTAGTGCTGTCTCTGCTTCTCTCAAAATGCGGAAGTACATGAAGTGACATTTCTTAGTGTCGAACTGCAGGCTACTGAATTTTAACTAGCGTTCGAATTGAAACAGGTTTCGTTATAATGTCCGAGCGCTGCTCTTGCACTGTATGGCTCTCCACATTTTTTCGTCGTCTACATAGATAAGCAATAATGACATGGACCCCTTGGGAAGGTCATTGATGAAATGATAGAAGAGCAGTAGTCCTAGAATGTCATCCTGTGAAACTCATAAAAAGGCTATACTTCATGCTGACAATTTTCTGTTCACTTGAGTGTAGAACTCTCGGTTTCCTAGACAGCTTTGCAACTACACGAGTAGTGGATCAGAGAAACCTAACCCATGGCTTTATCCAGCAAGATTTTGTGGGACAATGTGTAGGATGCCCAGGAGAAATCAAAGGACACTTTGTGGATGGGATTTTATACGTCTAGTACTTCGTCCACCGATTCCGTGTCAGAAGAACATTTGTAGTACAGGGTTTGCTCTTTCTGAAGCCATGCTGCGCTTCGTCGGATATCCCGTGTTCGCTGAGAAACTTTTCATTTGGTTGTTGACCAAGGTTTCTATTACTTTCAACAGTATCGAAAATATAGCAACCGACTATAGCAGGCTAGCTCTTACCTGTTCCTTCCACTAAATATTGATAAAAAATCGTTATATTCTACTTACTATGAAGTCGTCTGCTATCTAAGGAATGATGAAAGAGGTTGCAGACAGGTGTGTACATTGCCTTTCAACACATTTTTAGACAGCAGGGCGAATGTTTTGACAACCTGGGAACATGTTTAGATGAGACCTCTTCGGTTTTCACAGGACTATCCCTGGAAGTGGTCGTCTAGTGGGTGAACAGATTTTACCCGGAGGAGTTGGTACCTTGGTACTGGGATGCTGACCTGACTAATAATCCATTCCGAATCGTCTTGGTCGTTGTTGGATAATAAATATTTCTGATTACTGAAAAGGTGACCATTTTAGTTCGCAATGAAAGCAGTGTTACCTCAAGTGGTTACTAAAACAATCTTGTTTTCAGGTGTGTTGTCGTCATGTTTTACCATAATATGCAGCTATAAGTACGTGTATTTAAGCAAAAACTAGTAAACCAGCGAAGACAATTTGCAAGTCGATGATAAAAGTACGATAGGTGAATTGCATAACTAGTCATCAATGTGAGGTGCAAATTGGTCAACGAATGGCAAATAAACTAGAGGTGATGATAACAAGATATAAACAAAATAAATACATATTTTGACATGATAAATACGAGCGATTATAAGCTAGATAACCATTTTGATATACGAAGTAGGCTAAAACGTGTAAAATAATCACAACGAAGTTCCTAGGTCCAAATCCTTTTCCGTAAACCATTGCAAATTAGGAATTTCATTGACTCAACATTTTAAATCATCTGTAAGTATAACTTGTACCGCCAAATTTAATTGCAGCAGCATTAGTAGGGCCATCAATTGACTAAAGTACTTCTTTGAGTTTCGGCGTACACGGTATCGAATCTCGTGTACGGAAATATGGTGGGCATGACATCTTACCTACTCTGCCTGACATTTTCACTATCTTATTACAATCATTTACTTACCCTGACGCATAGAAGTAGCCCTTCATTGTATGCAGGCATAAGTCAGGCCTTACATCGGATGCTAGCAACTATCGACCGATTTACACTAGTCCTGTCATTTCAGGAGTTGTGGAAAAACAATCAACAACATTTTACTTAGGCATCTAATATCCAAGAGCCGAATTACGTCTGGTCAGCAAGGTTTCCTCCAATCCCGATAGTGCATAACTCATCACTCAGACCTTTTTAACCAGTAACCGTTATAAAGGCAAAACAGTCCTCGTCTTATATTTTGACATCTCCCAAGCTTTTAAATGCGTCGGTCACCTTAAATTTAATAAGAAAAATCAAGACATCTTAGGACATATTTTAGATTGTGACACGAGCATTTCCAAATCTGCTAGAATGACTTAATCCTCCCCGCCACCCCGATGGTTGCACCTGACACTAGTAACGGAACTCCTGAAAATTACTCTAACTTGGTATCTTGTGGTGCTGTACGTTTTTACAGAGCACTAAGCAGATCCGTCGAAACTAGCAAGTTACAGACTGCGGATTGCTTGTGGCACTGGACGAGTGCTTATATATCGAGCGGCTCTACTTCCAGTACCAATGTTTCTGCCGTCACGAGATAGAGCCACTCTTTACACTGTAAATTCCTTATCAATGACCCGGGGATTCTCATATTTCTGTCGGCCATAAGAGGTGGGCATCATCTGCATTAATTGGTTCGCACAGTTTGCCTATATTATCTACCAAACTTCATGCATTTATGGACAGGCAGTTGTCAGTGTTCTCCTGGCTTGAATGTCGCTGTGCGATCACGGATTTTGGTTAAAACTTTTTTCGTGTATTTTTGAGGTTGTGACGTATTGTTGAGTGATTTCAGGGGTCATCGTTCATAAGTTTTGATCTGAGTTTTGACTGGTTAGCTTCAGTCCTTGTAGTCTGTATGCATATCTTTAATGTTTTATTACTAATGGTCAGGCTTTAATCTACGAAGCCTGTTCTGTGAAGTAGAATAATCATTCAACGTAAATCATGTCAATAGACGTTGACCGAATCGAAATAATCCAGATTTTTAAGTCTGTATTTAAGTTTTGTTCCAATCTTCATGCACTTACAACACTTTGAACTTATCGTTTGGTTGGATATAGAGTGATACAAGTCTGCAGCACAACGTCTATTCTTCAAGTATATTAGTGTATACTGCTGGTCGCTCCACAGGCAAAGTCGAGCCCAATAAGAATGTGAGCATATGCACTTACAATCTACTCATCGATATAATCAATGAAACTTAGACAATAAAACGCATATTAAACTGACATTGGCTGAAATTCTGGGTCCAAATAATAAGGCGTTTACCCTCCTTTGGAAGCAGATTAAAGCCTCTACTCTTAATAGTAGAACTTTTGTGATTCGGGTTAATAATACCGTCTTGTCAACCTTTGGTACAGTCAGCTTGACAGTGTTGGTAAGCATTCAGCAAACAGCTAGGCAAAATAAGATGAACATTTTTAAAGTTAGAGTCTGATATATAACAATTACAACAAAATAACCATAGTCATGGGTTTAGGAAATCACCCACAATAATTTATACGCCAAACCTTTGTCAAAACTCAGCTGCCTTGTTAAAGTCATACAATCCGGAGGAGAAGTGGAATTCCTAAATTTTTTATTGGTTCCTTCATAGCAAATGAACATAAATTTGCAGGTAGTTAGGAACATTAATGGGCACCCACAATTTCACTGCTGAAAACCCGATGATGCCAGCGAAAGGGACAATTTTATAAACGAAGTTTATAAATTATTTTTCTAACGCGATTTTACTCAAACAAACGTCATTTAAATAAAAGACCTTCATTCTTCATGTTTACTTCTGCACCTTGTTTGATTTTTGGCAGTGTTTGTAATCTCATTAGACTCCTAAATATCTTAAACTTAGTTTCCACAAACGGCCTCTCCACATACTCTGTGTATACTAGAAAAAATTCCCTGGTTGCGACTATTACATTGTAATATGCAGCTCTGACATAAAAAATGCAGCAACTAAGCATCAAATAACGTCAGTCGACACTTTTAAAATGTTGACTGGATGAACTTCCACTTTGTTTAAAATAACGTTAACAGATCTAGTGGTATTCCCTACCATGACACAAATGATGTCTTAGATAAAATCGCACCATCAAGACATCAAAAATAATAATTCCTGGAAAGATATATATATGTAGTGACTTTTTATGACTAGTCACAATGAAATAAATATATTTAATGGCTGTAGATATAAGAACAATACATCACCTTATGGTTCAGGTGAGTTTATAACATAAAATACAATTTCTGGCCAAAACAAACATCTATCACTGGATACTACACTTGTTGTTCGTGTGATAGTCCTCAGCGATGATATGGATCCTGCTAAAAGAAAAATTGGTTGCTCAGTTATTCGATTATTTAGCATACCATGATGAATTCATACTAATTCTTATCTAATCTCGTGTCCAATCCGCTTCTTACTGTTACACAACTTTTCTTTACCACCCTTACCTTTTTAGCATCCAAAAATATATAACTGGTAAATGGACCGAATAGAAACCTATACCTTAACTCTCCCGAACCTTTGGGCAAGGCCAATTTTGTAATACCCGCGTCCGTTAACCAATACTCACTCGCTTTCAGACTAATCTAACTTTGTTACCTACCATGTTCTTCTTCAGAAATACTGAACTCCGTGTGTATAATTTTATTGCTCCTATCAGTTTGAAATTTTAAATTCCATGGAGTTTAATAACTGTACCCAAATGCATATAAGCCTATCCATTTCTTCCACACAACCGAATGTCTAACTACGTTACCATGCACTTAAATGTTGGATGTTTGTTTCTCGTAGTGGAATTCGTTTGTGTAACCACTCAACCCTTCTGTTGTTTGCTTTTGTTGGTCTTGACCGTAAAAATAGCTTTCTCCTGATATCAGGAAGTAAATTATTGTGATCATCATTATTAATAAGATGGGCGCTTAGAACCCTACGTATAAGTAGGGACACACACAGAAGCAGCGAAGGAAGTCATTTAGACTGAAGTGCATGTTGTCTTGAGATCCGTTTCTATGAAAGAACATCTAGGTGCAGACACAAATAGTCAGTAGGGAACACTCTGTGGTCTCATTCATAGTAGTCATGAAGGTAACATTATTCTGGAATAAAAATACGTCTTGTTACTTTACAATAAACAGATTACTAGAGTATAAGGGAGTGCTTACAACAAGCTCCATGAACCAAGAAAATGGGAACTAGGAAACTCACATTATACCGCTGCCCTCCTCCTAACACATTGACAGAGTGCGACTTAGTCCTGATATCTACAAGCACCCTGGATACAGAGGCAAATTTACGGGGAGGGGGCAACAAAGTCAAGGCAAACGCTACTCTGCGCTTTGTACTAAATCAACCATGTGCACTGACTCCGGAACTATTTTTAACATCGCCTAAAACCTGTGTGTTGCTTCATCTAAAAAGTAACATATCGCTGCCTCAATAATTAGAAAGAAGCATTCTGGCATCGCGAAAAGAGTTCAGCACCAAACTAGCAAGTGTGTAGTAAGCTAAAAACACTGGACGTACGAAGACCATCGTCTAAAGACATGCTTTTTGTCCCTTAAATTGAATTGCAACTGACAACCGGAATCCAAGAGACTCGTTTCGTCCCATTTAGGACTTATCAGCCGAGTGTACCTGTATCTTTTAACGCTTAGTTCAAGGAGAATAAGAAAAGAACGTATCTGGACGCATATAATATCGAATGTTTCCAATCGCTCTAAATGGGCAATTCTCTTGCCAGTAAGTCATGATGAACCGCGGGGTAGTCCTTAAAAAGTTGCTTGTCAAAGCACCACAGATGTGGTTCACTTTTATGCAATGAGAGCAAGCTTCATTTGGGAAGCCTTATTAGCCTCTGTTAGGTCAGCCACGTCAGTGGGTAGCTTTGAGCAGATGCTAGACGCCAATATTTCTCTACATGGACCACTACCTGTTACCTAAAACAATAGAAAAACATGCTATCACCAATACTCGCACAATGATTTCCACAGTAATTACTTACTGTCCTTCTTCTTATTGATTTTTTATTTTTTCCGCTCTACGAGGTAAGCGTACACACTACCTCTTAATGATCAGGTAACTATCGGCCCTTAGCCACAACAATTTCTACTGTCCAGAAAACTTAAAATAGATAAAATAAAAATGATAACAAAAACACCGTGGACGATAGCAACTGACAACAGACAAATCTCTTTGTTTTTACCGCCAAACCAATCAGTAACGGACAATGAAACACCATGAAGCGGATGTAAAGGAGTAATATGGGTTGTAGTAGCTAGTCCTAAGGATATTGGATACTGAATCCATTGTTAATACTTATCAAGTACTTAATGACCTAAAGACTAGCGCTGGTTATGACTTTCGGAGTTCCGGTTGGGTCTTCTTCAACATAGTAGTGTCTAGCACTACTTATATTTGTCCTTTGAAATGCTCCCAAAATATTTTGGAATTATTTCCATCATATCGTTATAACCACTGCTTCTGGTTTCGAACAACTTCATTAGGTAAATGCCTTTTCCAGAATAAAACCACTAAGTCTGTTCCCACATGTCCTTATTTACTTAAGTCCGTTTACGAGTCAATTCGAGTAGTATTCACCCAGTGCGTGTATGTTCTTGTGGTTACTGATTCCAGATTATGAACTACCCACTAGTTCTTGTTAGGTTTTGTAATTAAAATCTTTGTCGCTTATGTCCTTCAAGACACTTAAGCGGCTCCACTCAGTCTTAGCTAAAAAGATATTATCTAGTTAGAAGGCGTCGTCAGTTCGCATATACGTTACAATTATACTTTTGTCGTGGCGGGGTTTGAGCAACCTATCTAAAGTCCGACCTGTGCCATTAGTCATTGGTCGAAAACCCCACGTGACATCTTTAAAGATTAGTTTGTATGGTGCTGATGAATTCATCCTGTTTATAATTCAGTTCTGTACTAATTCGAGCACCCGAATTTTGCCTGTCCACTTTAAATTATTTTTGTCTAATATTCTTCTAGTTGATGTTGCAAGCACTAATATTTCGCCTACTTTTTGTTATAGTGTAGCTCAGAGCCTTAAATAGAATTGTATAATGTACTATCTACAACAAATTTTATTTCACGTGTTCTCTAATGAATATGCTTTTTTACTACAGTAAGAATTTGCACATTATGCTGCTTCTAAATGTATCACGTGATTTGCAGAAAGAAATTTTCAAAGCTTGTATTTTACTAATCTACAACTCATTTCTCTTGAAGATCCTAAAAATATAAAGTCTTGTAGTGATTGGCTTGATTTTCTTAATCACATGGAAAACATAGTCTGGTCATTGGCTCAAGAATCAACCACTAACAACATACTTCTTAATTTATATGAAGGGGCTATTGATGTAAGTTATTTAACCAGCAGTAAGTGTGCTTTTTTACTAGTCTTTAGAAGCTAACTGGTCAGATAAAATGTATCCGGTGATTTTTATCAGAAGAGCAGTTTTAGCAGCATACGAGTAAGTTATTTGTACTAGTCCTAACTTAAAGTAGAAATGCAGACTCTGGTCCTGTACTCCTTGGCTTCTGTTCTATTAATGGACGTCGTAATGCACACTTGATTGCAGCTGTAGCGTATTATTATTCGAAACAAGGTAAATATCTACGCATTATTATTTTACTGTAAATTTAAGATAAAAATAGAGCTAAAGGTCTCCTGAACTCTACAAAAAAAATGCGTAGATCAGTCTGGAGTGGAATCGCTGTGTAAAGTAGAGAGAATGCTTGGTACTGATGGTGATTTTGAATCATTATTAGGACCTTTTTTTACAAACCAGACGTCGAATTTCATAGTAAAATTTTTATTGTAGATAACAATTATTTTAAATAGACATAAACAATTCTCGAGAGAGTTCAAGTGGTGTTTCTTCGGTTCTGGATTCTACATCGCCAAATAAGTAAGTCTCTTTTAATCGTTTTTTTAAACGTGAAGCTCCATATTAACGCAGTCTTCGGTTTAAGAGTCATCTTTGTAAACGCTCATCAAACTAAATTTTCATAGTTTGTTTACTACCTACACTTTTTATCAGATACTTCATTTGGAAAACGTTTGTTTTCAGCTGCCCTATCTCCAACAAGCTGATGTTGAAATGTCAAGTAAGGCAGTTGTAGATCTGTTATCAGTTTAGAGATATTAGATATAAATTTTTTCTGTTAATATCTCATCAATGGTAATAATTCTAGCATTTACCGGTTGATCATTATAATTTCTGTTATGAAACGTGAACGAGATTTATGAGTTAAATGTTATGATTATACGGTTACGATTGTTGAGATCTGTACTAAAATGACTCTATATCGAATGTTTTTAAATTTATAAAATATCTTTTCTATTTCACGCTTCAACATCGGTTTACTGAAAATTATGGTAGCTAGATTCTTATTTGTCTTACGATATTTTCTTAACAGTCGTGTGGGATTTACAAGTTTTGATGCGTCGGTTTATTGCATGATTTGGGATGCTGTTAGTAAAAAATTAGATATATCAGTATAAACCTTTCTACTTATACAGTTATACACACATCTGAGTACTGAAATATAGACTAGCTAGTCTGTCTATCTGCATAAATTGTATTTCAGCAATCTTTAGATACATTAGAATGGTTATTCTCTTAGTTTCTGATTCACTAACCAAGTCATAGTGTAGTAAGCTCTTCTCTCACTATCTAGTATTCGTCGATACATTTCAGTGACCTGATTCTAAATAAGGGCAAGAGTCTAGCTAAAAAAAGATGCATTCATTTATCAGCCATCGTTCATAGAAAATACCCATGTTAAGTATCCAGATGGTCTTACCATTTGTTTGTTTGTTTCTTCCTCCACAAGTTCTAAAATCAATGGTTTCCTAGCAAATGTTGATTAGTGGTTTATTCTTAATGCTCTTACATTAAATATTTATATACCGAATTGTTAGGTTCAGTCCAAGATATTAAGTGGATTGAAAACCCTTCTAAAATCACATTACATTTGAACTGTTAGAGTTTTCTTTATTAGAGACTATCAAATATCACTTACTTTGGCATAACTTTTACTTTACTGATCTATCTTGGTCTTGACGTATTTTGTTCGTATCAAAGAAAGTCTTTCGTTCACTTTACCATACAGACTAACTACATAGTTTTACTTTACTAGATACTTACTATTACAACTCGTCAATTCCTTCCCAATACTCATTATTCTATGCTATCCCCATCTGTTTTATTCAGACCTTTTGAAAAAAACTACGTGGCGTTGTGTAGAGTGTTGAAGACAGCAGAATTTGTGGTAGTACATTCAGTGTTATTATGGATACGGTTGTATATACACATTTGAAATCCTGAAAGCAATTGACTAGTGTCATTTTATCAGATATAAACCATCCATTTTATCTGAATCTTCCTCGTATATCCTGAAGTAGTATTTATTTCAGTGTTACATCAGAAGTTTCGCTTAGTTACTGAATAATCTATAGTCACTTATAGAACCATGTAGAAGTTATAAGGACTAATTATTGCAATTCCTGCTGTATATTAGGACTTGACTATCGCTTTATTAGCATTTATTGAAAGTTACTGTCATTGATGTGCATTTCGTGCTGATTCAATACAATTTTAATATTACGTTTGGATTTTTGGGTTGCTGTCGCTGTACAACACTTATCAGGCCATTTTACTTAAGTCGCCAAATTATTTTACCGTTGCCGGAGTATTATAACTAGTATCGCTTTCATGGCTGTAGGTTCATATCATATCTATATACCTAAAAGCTTGTGGTCTGAATATACAAATTCTATATCGGTAGTTCAAGCTTTAAATAGATCAGTCCATTCATATATACTTTCTATTCTTTTATTTCCAAAACATGGCACCAGTCCATGAAGTCATTGACAATTGAGCTGAGCCATGCTAATAGGTGCAGACTACCTGGTTGGGGTCCGCGTGACGCTCGTAATAAATGGTTAGAGACTTTGGGTGATATGGCTAAAAATCGTTGGCAATGGCACAGGTGCATCCATTCCTTGTCTTCCTCCAAATCCTAAGTTTCTGAACTTATCATAATTTTCTCTTTACTGGATCATATTTTCTTAAATCTTCTCGGTCTCTATTCCCTTCCATGAATACTAACTCTGTTACTACCTTCCCCACTCTGGGATTTGATTCGACAATTTAATCGCTATCTGCTAATTGAGGCATGGCAACTTGAACTGACGTACGCATGTACCAAGTTCTACGTTGCAACTGTCTGTCTGTCTGTCTATTCTTTTATTTATGGATACTAGATCTAATCCGTGGTTTACTTTGAAGTTGTCGAATAAACAACAACTGGTTTACTTCTATACATTTATTGTGATGTATATACAGATGTTTTCATTGTTTCGATATTTCTTAAAATTATTCCAGGCACACAGGAGAACGTACACAGCCGCTAATAAATATCAAGTTTGAACCGGATGAAAACTCTCCTAACTTTCCTGAAGATTTCAAGCCACTCGGATCTAAACACGGAAATGATTTAATCAAAGTAGGCTAAAAGATTTACTTAACACGAAAACAAGTATCTTATTAAACGAATTCAAGCCCTATTTTTTGAACGACTTTTTCATGAAAAGTGTTTATATACGACAGATAATGAGACGTGCATCTTACAAATGGAGTAATAACATTGCTTAATTAGGAAGAAATCAATAATTAAGAGATCAAAGATATTCTTAATTTTTAAGTCTGTTCCAAGGCTCTTCACTTAATTTTCAAGTTACTCAGTAATTTCCGCCACTATCTTTGATTATTAAATATACCTAGTACGTCAAAATAACCAGAAAAGTGTTATGTATATGCATAACTCCGCCTGTAGCCCCCACAGGGTTGCTGCCGGTCCCAAGCCCGGATAAAGGAGGAGGGTTGGGCATGGGGTTAGCAACCCCATCCCGTAAAATAACTATCATGCTAAAAAACAGTTCACGAGTAAAAACCTATATAACCATTCTAACTCTGCCCTGGGAAATGGGAGGACCAATATGACGCTTCATGGTGAAAGCCGAGTTCCTTCGGAAGCCATGAGACCGATGCCCCCTCCTTCTGACAACCGGAGCAACAATTAATGTACTCGACCGACCTCAAACAGCTGTCCCCTGGACACTGCGGTCACACTCTCAGGTCATCACGACCTCTTCTAATCCTCTTTCTCTTTCAGGTTCCTCAAGAATGACCCTTCCACGGTGTGGGCAACCGGGAAGTGATAACCGCCATTATACCTCTAACAGCACAAGCGATCATTTTGCTCGAGGTCAAATCTCACCCTCAACTCTCAATAACTCCCTTATTCCCACGATTAACCCGACGAGCCTGACCTTATCACCTCACGCCTCTAATGATAATGGTTTGAGTTCATGAAACGTTATTCCTGGTCTCCTGAAACCTCGCACTAAACTACATATCCGAGCTTTTAACGTTCGAACCTTAGGCCAAATAGGACAACAGGCCTCCCTAGCCATGACCCTTAATTCTCGTTCCATCGATGTCTGTTGTGTCTCTGAAACGCGTATACAGGATCCAAGTACAATCATTCACCTGACCTCACCTTGTGAAAACAAAGAACCGGTTCGGTTCACCCTTCGTGTTTCCGGAGACCCCACCGCTACCACTCGAGGCCTTGCTGGTGTAGGTATAGCACTAAGTTCAACAGCTGAACAGGCTCTCCTTGACTGGATTCCCATAGACAGTCGCTTATGCGCTGTCCGTCTAAACGGGACGGTAAGAACTCGGAAAGATAGGGACACATGCCGTTGCCCCTTTGTTGTCTCTGCCTACGCTCTCACTGATTGCATCTCTGATGAAGTAAAAGATGAATTTTACAGAAAGCTTTCAGACCTCCTTCGTAAAGCTAAGGGTACTGATGTAAGTGATTATGGCTGGTGACTGTAATGCCCAAGTAGGTAGATTAGACGAAACCGAAAGGCACCCATCTGACTGGTCTCAAACACTAATTGTTCCAATCTATAAGAAAGGACAGAAGTCCTCCTGTGACAATTACCGAGGAATTAGCTTAATTAATATAGTGTCCAAAATATTAGCTTCAATCATACTTCGACGCCTAACTAAAGCTCGTGAAGAGCAGACTAGAGAGAACCAAGGTGGTTTCAGACCTGGGCGTGGCTGTATAGACCACCTATTCACACTTCGGCAGGTTCTGGAACATAGACACACTTTTAGACGTCCAACAATAGTTGTATTCCTTGACCTTAAGGCGGCATTTGACTCTATTGATCGTAAGGTTATGTGGCAATGTCTGTCAATGAAAGGCGTACCACAGAAGTACATTAACCTTATACAAGCTCTCTACTTGAACACCGCATGTCGAGTGAAAGCTTACGGCAGATTGCCATCAGAACTGATTACCACAAGTGGTGTTCGTCAAGGTTGTCCGCTTTCCCCATTTTTATTTAATTTTATCATTGATATACTCTTAGAGTTGACATTTTCATCGACTGACTTCGGTGGGGTTGACCTCCTTCCAGGAGATAAACTAGCTGACTTAGAATATGCAGATGATATAGTTCTCTTAGGCGAAGATGCTGATAAAATGCAGAATCTTTTGACTACCTTAAACAAGAATGTAAGGATGTTTGGGATGCGATTCTCTCCACCCAAATGCAAAATGTTACTTCAGGATTGGCTTGATTCGGTACCGAAGTTAGTGATAGGGAGTGAGGCAGTTGAATGTGTTGACCGCTTCACTTATCTTGGGAGCCTCATTAGTCCTGACGGTCTGGTGTCTACTGAAATCTCGGCTCGTATACGTAAGGTCTGATTAGCTTTTGGGAATTAGCGTCATCTGTGGCGTAGGCGAGACATCCGACTACTGACCAAAGGACGCGTTTATTGCGCAGTAGTTCGGTCCGTCTTACTTTATGGATGTGAAACATGGCCATTAAGGATAGAGGATATTCGTAGGCTCCTGGTATTCGATCATAGATGTCTTCGAAGCATTGCTCGTGTTTTCTGGGACCACCGAGTAAGCAATACGTAGGTTAGGAATAGAGTACTAGGTAGATACGGTAAGTCTATTGATGAAGTAGTAAATCTTCATCAGCTAAGGTGGTTAGGACATGTGTTACGTATGCCTGACCACCGTCTACCTCGACGAGCAATGCTGTCTGGTGTAGGAGTAGGCTGGAAGAAAGCTAGGGGCGGCCAAACCAAAACATGGCACCAGTCCATGAAGTCATTGACAATTGGGCTGAGCCATGCTAATAGGTGCAGACTACCCAGTTGGGGTCCGCGTGACGCTCGTAATAAATGGTTAGAGACTTTGGGTGATATGGCTAAAAATCGTTGGCAATGGCGCAGGTGCATCCATTCCTTGTCTTCCTCCAAATCCTAAGTTTCTGAACTTATCATAATTTTCTCTTTACTGGATCATATTTTCTTAAATCTTCTCGGTCTCTATTCCCTTCCATGAATACTAACTCTGTTACTACCTTCCCCACTCTGGGATTTGATTCGACAATTTAATCGCTATCTGCTAATTGAGGCATGGCAACTTGAACTGACGTACGCATGTACCAAGTTCTACGTTGCAACTGTCTGTCTGTCTGTCTATTCTTTTATTTATGGATACTAGATCTAATCCGTGGTTTACTTTGAAGTTGTCGAATAAACAACAACTGGTTTACTTCTATACATTTATTGTGATGTATATACAGATGTTTTCATTGTTTCGATATTTCTTAAAATTATTCCAGGCACACAGGAGAACGTACACAGCCGCTAATAAATATCAAGTTTGAACCGGATGAAAACTCTCCTAACTTTCCTGAAGATTTCAAGCCACTCGGATCTAAACACGGAAATGATTTAATCAAAGTAGGCTAAAAGATTTACTTAACACGAAAACAAGTATCTTATTAAACGAATTCAAGCCCTATTTTTTGAACGACTTTTTCATGAAAAGTGTTTATATACGACAGATAATGAGACGTGCATCTTACAAATGGAGTAATAACATTGCTTAATTAGGAAGAAATCAATAATTAAGAGATCAAAGATATTCTTAATTTTTAAGTCTGTTCCAAGGCTCTTCACTTAATTTTCAAGTTACTCAGTAATTTCCGCCACTATCTTTGATTATTAAATATACCTAGTACGTCAAAATAACCAGAAAAGTGTTATGTATATGCATAACTCCGCCTGTAGCCCCCACAGGGTTGCTGCCGGTCCCAAGCCCGGATAAAGGAGGAGGGTTGGGCATGGGGTTAGCAACCCCATCCCGTAAAATAACTATCATGCTAAAAAACAGTTCACGAGTAAAAACCTATATAACCATTCTAACTCTGCCCTGGGAAATGGGAGGACCAATATGACGCTTCATGGTGAAAGCCGAGTTCCTTCGGAAGCCATGAGACCGATGCCCCCTCCTTCTGACAACCGGAGCAACAATTAATGTACTCGACCGACCTCAAACAGCTGTCCCCTGGACACTGCGGTCACACTCTCAGGTCATCACGACCTCTTCTAATCCTCTTTCTCTTTCAGGTTCCTCAAGAATGACCCTTCCACGGTGTGGGCAACCGGGAAGTGATAACCGCCATTATACCTCTAACAGCACAAGCGATCATTTTGCTCGAGGTCAAATCTCACCCTCAACTCTCAATAACTCCCTTATTCCCACGATTAACCCGACGAGCCTGACCTTATCACCTCACGCCTCTAATGATAATGGTTTGAGTTCATGAAACGTTATTCCTGGTCTCCTGAAACCTCGCACTAAACTACATATCCGAGCTTTTAACGTTCGAACCTTAGGCCAAATAGGACAACAGGCCTCCCTAGCCATGACCCTTAATTCTCGTTCCATCGATGTCTGTTGTGTCTCTGAAACGCGTATACAGGATCCAAGTACAATCATTCACCTGACCTCACCTTGTGAAAACAAAGAACCGGTTCGGTTCACCCTTCGTGTTTCCGGAGACCCCACCGCTACCACTCGAGGCCTTGCTGGTGTAGGTATAGCACTAAGTTCAACAGCTGAACAGGCTCTCCTTGACTGGATTCCCATAGACAGTCGCTTATGCGCTGTCCGTCTAAACGGGACGGTAAGAACTCGGAAAGATAGGGACACATGCCGTTGCCCCTTTGTTGTCTCTGCCTACGCTCTCACTGATTGCATCTCTGATGAAGTAAAAGATGAATTTTACAGAAAGCTTTCAGACCTCCTTCGTAAAGCTAAGGGTACTGATGTAGTGATTATGGCTGGTGACTGTAATGCCCAAGTAGGTAGATTAGACGAAACCGAAAGGCACCCATCTGACTGGTCTCAAACACTAATTGTTCCAATCTATAAGAAAGGACAGAAGTCCTCCTGTGACAATTACCGAGGAATTAGCTTAATTAATATAGTGTCCAAAATATTAGCTTCAATCATACTTCGACGCCTAACTAAAGCTCGTGAAGAGCAGACTAGAGAGAACCAAGGTGGTTTCAGACCTGGGCGTGGCTGTATAGACCACCTATTCACACTTCGGCAGGTTCTGGAACATAGACACACTTTTAGACGTCCAACAATAGTTGTATTCCTTGACCTTAAGGCGGCATTTGACTCTATTGATCGTAAGGTTATGTGGCAATGTCTGTCAATGAAAGGCGTACCACAGAAGTACATTAACCTTATACAAGCTCTCTACTTGAACACCGCATGTCGAGTGAAAGCTTACGGCAGATTGCCATCAGAACTGATTACCACAAGTGGTGTTCGTCAAGGTTGTCCGCTTTCCCCATTTTTATTTAATTTTATCATTGATATACTCTTAGAGTTGACATTTTCATCGACTGACTTCGGTGGGGTTGACCTCCTTCCAGGAGATAAACTAGCTGACTTAGAATATGCAGATGATATAGTTCTCTTAGGCGAAGATGCTGATAAAATGCAGAATCTTTTGACTACCTTAAACAAGAATGTAAGGATGTTTGGGATGCGATTCTCTCCACCCAAATGCAAAATGTTACTTCAGGATTGGCTTGATTCGGTACCGAAGTTAGTGATAGGGAGTGAGGCAGTTGAATGTGTTGACCGCTTCACTTATCTTGGGAGCCTCATTAGTCCTGACGGTCTGGTGTCTACTGAAATCTCGGCTCGTATACGTAAGGTCTGATTAGCTTTTGGGAATTAGCGTCATCTGTGGCGTAGGCGAGACATCCGACTACTGACCAAAGGACGCGTTTATTGCGCAGTAGTTCGGTCCGTCTTACTTTATGGATGTGAAACATGGCCATTAAGGATAGAGGATATTCGTAGGCTCCTGGTATTCGATCATAGATGTCTTCGAAGCATTGCTCGTGTTTTCTGGGACCACCGAGTAAGCAATACGTAGGTTAGGAATAGAGTACTAGGTAGATACGGTAAGTCTATTGATGAAGTAGTAAATCTTCATCAGCTAAGGTGGTTAGGACATGTGTTACGTATGCCTGACCACCGTCTACCTCGACGAGCAATGCTGTCTGGTGTAGGAGTAGGCTGGAAGAAAGCTAGGGGCGGCCAAACCAAAACATGGCACCAGTCCATGAAGTCATTGACAATTGGGCTGAGCCATGCTAATAGGTGCAGACTACCCAGTTGGGGTCCGCGTGACGCTCGTAATAAATGGTTAGAGACTTTGGGTGATATGGCTAAAAATCGTTGGCAATGGCGCAGGTGCATCCATTCCTTGTCTTCCTCCAAATCCTAAGTTTCTGAACTTATCATAATTTTCTCTTTACTGGATCATATTTTCTTAAATCTTCTCGGTCTCTATTCCCTTCCATGAATACTAACTCTGTTACTACCTTCCCCACTCTGGGATTTGATTCGACAATTTAATCGCTATCTGCTAATTGAGGCATGGCAACTTGAACTGACGTACGCATGTACCAAGTTCTACGTTGCAACTGTCTGTCTGTCTGTCTATTCTTTTATTTATGGATACTAGATCTAATCCGTGGTTTACTTTGAAGTTGTCGAATAAACAACAACTGGTTTACTTCTATACATTTATTGTGATGTATATACAGATGTTTTCATTGTTTCGATATTTCTTAAAATTATTCCAGGCACACAGGAGAACGTACACAGCCGCTAATAAATATCAAGTTTGAACCGGATGAAAACTCTCCTAACTTTCCTGAAGATTTCAAGCCACTCGGATCTAAACACGGAAATGATTTAATCAAAGTAGGCTAAAAGATTTACTTAACACGAAAACAAGTATCTTATTAAACGAATTCAAGCCCTATTTTTTGAACGACTTTTTCATGAAAAGTGTTTATATACGACAGATAATGAGACGTGCATCTTACAAATGGAGTAATAACATTGCTTAATTAGGAAGAAATCAATAATTAAGAGATCAAAGATATTCTTAATTTTTAAGTCTGTTCCAAGGCTCTTCACTTAATTTTCAAGTTACTCAGTAATTTCCGCCACTATCTTGATTATTAAATATACCTAGTACGTCAAAATAACCAGAAAAGTGTTATGTATATGCATAACTCCGCCTGTAGCCCCCACAGGGTTGCTGCCGGTCCCAAGCCCGGATAAAGGAGGAGGGTTGGGCATGGGGTTAGCAACCCCATCCCGTAAAATAACTATCATGCTAAAAAACAGTTCACGAGTAAAAACCTATATAACCATTCTAACTCTGCCCTGGGAAATGGGAGGACCAATATGACGCTTCATGGTGAAAGCCGAGTTCCTTCGGAAGCCATGAGACCGATGCCCCCTCCTTCTGACAACCGGAGCAACAATTAATGTACTCGACCGACCTCAAACAGCTGTCCCCTGGACACTGCGGTCACACTCTCAGGTCATCACGACCTCTTCTAATCCTCTTTCTCTTTCAGGTTCCTCAAGAATGACCCTTCCACGGTGTGGGCAACCGGGAAGTGATAACCGCCATTATACCTCTAACAGCACAAGCGATCATTTTGCTCGAGGTCAAATCTCACCCTCAACTCTCAATAACTCCCTTATTCCCACGATTAACCCGACGAGCCTGACCTTATCACCTCACGCCTCTAATGATAATGGTTTGAGTTCATGAAACGTTATTCCTGGTCTCCTGAAACCTCGCACTAAACTACATATCCGAGCTTTTAACGTTCGAACCTTAGGCCAAATAGGACAACAGGCCTCCCTAGCCATGACCCTTAATTCTCGTTCCATCGATGTCTGTTGTGTCTCTGAAACGCGTATACAGGATCCAAGTACAATCATTCACCTGACCTCACCTTGTGAAAACAAAGAACCGGTTCGGTTCACCCTTCGTGTTTCCGGAGACCCCACCGCTACCACTCGAGGCCTTGCTGGTGTAGGTATAGCACTAAGTTCAACAGCTGAACAGGCTCTCCTTGACTGGATTCCCATAGACAGTCGCTTATGCGCTGTCCGTCTAAACGGGACGGTAAGAACTCGGAAAGATAGGGACACATGCCGTTGCCCCTTTGTTGTCTCTGCCTACGCCTCTCACTGATTGCATCTCTGATGAAGTAAAAGATGAATTTTACAGAAAGCTTTCAGACCTCCTTCGTAAAGCTAAGGGTACTGATGTAGTGATTATGGCTGGTGACTGTAATGCCCAAGTAGGTAGATTAGACGAAACCGAAAGGCACCCATCTGACTGGTCTCAAACACTAATTGTTCCAATCTATAAGAAAGGACAGAAGTCCTCCTGTGACAATTACCGAGGAATTAGCTTAATTAATATAGTGTCCAAAATATTAGCTTCAATCATACTTCGACGCCTAACTAAAGCTCGTGAAGAGCAGACTAGAGAGAACCAAGGTGGTTTCAGACCTGGGCGTGGCTGTATAGACCACCTATTCACACTTCGGCAGGTTCTGGAACATAGACACACTTTTAGACGTCCAACAATAGTTGTATTCCTTGACCTTAAGGCGGCATTTGACTCTATTGATCGTAAGGTTATGTGGCAATGTCTGTCAATGAAAGGCGTACCACAGAAGTACATTAACCTTATACAAGCTCTCTACTTGAACACCGCATGTCGAGTGAAAGCTTACGGCAGATTGCCATCAGAACTGATTACCACAAGTGGTGTTCGTCAAGGTTGTCCGCTTTCCCCATTTTTATTTAATTTTATCATTGATATACTCTTAGAGTTGACATTTCATCGACTGACTTCGGTGGGGTTGACCTCCTTCCAGGAGATAAACTAGCTGACTTAGAATATGCAGATGATATAGTTCTCTTAGGCGAAGATGCTGATAAAATGCAGAATCTTTTGACTACCTTAAACAAGAATGTAAGGATGTTTGGGATGCGATTCTCTCCACCCAAATGCAAAATGTTACTTCAGGATTGGCTTGATTCGGTACCGAAGTTAGTGATAGGGAGTGAGGCAGTTGAATGTGTTGACCGCTTCACTTATCTTGGGAGCCTCATTAGTCCTGACGGTCTGGTGTCTACTGAAATCTCGGCTCGTATACGTAAGGTCTGATTAGCTTTTGGGAATTAGCGTCATCTGTGGCGTAGGCGAGACATCCGACTACTGACCAAAGGACGCGTTTATTGCGCAGTAGTTCGGTCCGTCTTACTTTATGGATGTGAAACATGGCCATTAAGGATAGAGGATATTCGTAGGCTCCTGGTATTCGATCATAGATGTCTTCGAAGCATTGCTCGTGTTTTCTGGGACCACCGAGTAAGCAATACGTAGGTTAGGAATAGAGTACTAGGTAGATACGGTAAGTCTATTGATGAAGTAGTAAATCTTCATCAGCTAAGGTGGTTAGGACATGTGTTACGTATGCCTGACCACCGTCTACCTCGACGAGCAATGCTGTCTGGTGTAGGAGTAGGCTGGAAGAAAGCTAGGGGCGGCCAAACCAAAACATGGCACCAGTCCATGAAGTCATTGACAATTGGGCTGAGCCATGCTAATAGGTGCAGACTACCCAGTTGGGGTCCGCGTGACGCTCGTAATAAATGGTTAGAGACTTTGGGTGATATGGCTCAAAATCGTTGGCAATGGCGCAGATGCATCCATTCCTTGTCTTCCTCCAAATCCTAAGCTTCTGAACTTCTTCACGGTCTACAGAGTCGAATGCTTCTTTCAAGTCAAGGAAAACCACTATTGTCGGCCGCCGAAAAGTATGTCTGTGTTCTAAAACCCGACGAATGGTGAATATCTGGTCAACAAAACCACGACCAGGTCTGAAACCAGATTGATTTTCTCGTATTTGTCGATCACGAGTTGCAGTTAAGCGTCTGATAATTATAGAAGCTAATATTTTAGACACTACATTAGTCAAACTAATTCCTCTATGGTTATCACAGGACGATTTTGGATACTTTCTTACATACTGGGACGATTAACGATCGACACCAGTCAGACGGAATTATGTCAAGTTCCCAAACCTTAGTCAAAATACCAGTCCGCCTAATCTTCAATGTGGGACCACCATCGTTAAACACCTCTGGGGATAATCCGTCTGGACCCGCTGCTTTGCCTCGCCTTAGATTGGCTATAACTTTTCGACTTCGATAAGAGTCGGGGGACCTAAGTCGACTTTCCACTCTGGCTGTCTCAAAAATAGTGGGAAGTTTTAGAGCGGCTGAAGGCCATTTGAACCGCTCCTTGAAGTGTTCAGGCCATCGTTCTAAACGTCTAGACTGAGAGCTAATAAGCGTTCCACTTTTTTCAGAGATTGTCTAACTAACGCTTGATTTGTCAACCTCGGTTTCTTCTATTAACTTGAGTTGTCTATTGTTGCCTGACGCCGCTGCCTTTTCCATTTCCTTCGATTTCGCTACCCATCACTGTTCACGGTTATTTCGCAGAAGTTTATGCCGGTTTGTATCTTCGCTCCTCATCGTGTTGGAGCCTGATGAGATAAGTTTTCGGGAGTCTGTCAGTCCAATAGAAGGCATCGTGATCCACAGCTTTTTCTTGACATGTTGATTTATGTGTACCCTTCGTCCAGTATTTTTCTAATCCATTTCATGCTCATAATTGTCTATATGCATCGATGTCAGTCAAAATATGTATCATAGCGTTTAAAAGCTAGTTAATATTAACATTAGTGTAGATGGTGAGTAAGGCCGTTGTATCCAGTGTAATGTTTCTTATATCTAGCGCATTTTACGTTGTATATGATGTTTCCCATATCGCAATTTTTTGGTATTCCTTGGTTTGCGCAGTGATGAGTGCAATTATTTTGTGGACTTGTTAGCTGGAACTATTTCGAGTGACTAACACTCCTGGAGATGATGGTCGAAATAATAGAACATACTGTATTAACACAATCATGAACAAACAGTTAAATGCTCTGACTGTCATTTATGTAGAACTTTTGATAGCTCTCTTGATTGTGAAGTATGTGCTGAAGTATAGTTTTAAAAGACAATGAAAACCTTATCGTTAAAGTCACTTTATCCAAAGTAAACGACACCTCAAAAATCCCTCTCTTGTTCTGCAAATTTCTATCTCACGTAACCTTAAATTAAGTTCTTGTGTGCAAGTTTATTTTAGACACTAAATTGGTAAATATCAAATTTTATATGCTGTTATAGAAAGTGACCCTGTAGTTTAGTGCATGAGCATGGTTGTGATTTATGGTGCTTATTTATTTTTATTGGTGAGTTGTGTAGTTAGCTGTGATAGTTTTTTTCGGGGTTAGGTAGTTTTTCGAATGTCTGAAGTTTTGATACATCCATGCACACGAGTACAGGCTGTTTCTTTGAACCTAGTCAAGTTTGTATGAATTCTTTTAAAGAATAATTATCATCAATCTCTCGTAAACAAGAAAATATATGAATAACTGAAAGAATTAGGCAGTTGTATCGTTCTAGTTTGTAGCTATTTAGGATAATACTTGTAAAAGATCTGCTATCATGTAAACATTGATATCGAAGATACTGTTGTTTTAACTATTTCATGCGTTTCAGCTA
>JALJAT010000117.1:35000-46346 GCA_034768735.1 Schistosoma mekongi | reverse complement strand
TAAAGCTAGTTGTAGATATTCGGTCAGCAATATAAATCAACCTGAAACATTCAACACAATTCAAACTGTGATACAAGTGTGGCGTCTGCAATACATTTTGCAATCTCTTACCTATTCGATTACATTCTAAATGGATTCAACCTTTGTCTACAAACACTTGATCTAATTGTATTTTGCTACCACGCCATCCCCTATGTCCCCATTATACAGAGATACCTGTATATATTTGATTAATAATGTTGTTTATTTGAATGCTTACATTGGTATTAATAAATAACTGAAGACAAAATTTCTATCCAATTATCCCTGATATCTAAATGATGTTAGATCGGCTTCAGAACTGGATATTTTGGTTACTACTAATTTTAAACTTATAATGTATAACCTGATGAGCTGGGAAAACTTGACAAGATGGGGGGAGTGGGATAGTTTGCTAAATAATGTATTCATACAAATATTCATTGTCTTGAAATTCAGATGAAATGAATTTATTCAAATACGATTAATTCATAGATTAGCGACATACTCAAGACAGTGCGGTAGATAGAGAAATTAGTGTTGTGAATGATAAAAATTGATTGTGTAGTCAAAGCCCATAATTTACCTGGGTAACATTAGGGATGGTTGACAAGATCTTCCCCCCCCCCCCCCCACTTGCATTCTACGTAGAATGATATTGACTAAGTAAAACTGTGAAATGGGAGGTGGTGGTGGGGAATGGTGAGTAATAATTATAGGTTAGACTCAAACAACCTAAAATGACCATAGGCGATAGCAATGCGGGTCAAGAGGCCAGGAACTGTGAATACAGAAGAAGTACGTTCAACCACTTCTCCTGCATGGCCGACGTAAGATCCATGAAACCGATCTCCACCTAAATCATACGACGATTTAATTTGATTAATGCATATTTCTCTTCCTCTCTTTATGTGCATTTCTATAATTCAAGTCTACCCTATCCAAATACCACTCTTGTTCAAAAATACATATAATGAATAATATAATATAATATTATAATAATATAATATAATTATTATATTATTATTGTTACTATAATTATTGTTAATGTTATTGCTATTTATTATTATTATTGCAAATAATATCAGGTACACAGAATGAATTGATATCACTCAATCTCTTCCTACTTTTATTGACGTTACAACATTTAAGACCGAATAAATGACTGAATACAATGCTTTCTATTATTGTTATTGTTACTATTCGACGAATCTTGACTATCACTCACTACATTTTGCAATCTCTTACCTATTCGATTACATTCTAAATGGGATTCAACCTTTGTCTACAACACTTGATCTAATTGTATTTTGCTACCACGCCATCCCCTATGTCACCCATATACAGAGATACCTGTATATATTTGATTATAAGGTTGTTTATTTGAATGCTTACATTTGTATTAATAAATAACCGGAAGACAAATTTCTATCCAATTATCCCTGATATCTAAATGATGTTAGATCGCTTCAGAACTGGATATTTTGGTTACTACTAATTTTAAACTTATAAATGTATAACCTGATGAGCTGGGAAAATTGACAAGATGGGGGGAGTGGGATAGTTTGCTAAATAATGTATTCATACAAATATTCATTGTCTTGAAATCAGTGAATTTAATTCAAATACTATTAATTCCTGATTGGACAAATCAAGACAGTGGGTAGACTAGAGAAATTAGGGTGGCTGATAAAAATTGTTGTGTAGTAAAAGACCATAATTTTACATGGGTAACATTTAGGGTGGGTTGACAAGTATGAAATTGCATTCTACGTAGAATGATATTGACTAAGTAAAACTGTGAAATGGGAGGTGGTGGTGGGGAATGGTGAGTATAATTATAGGTTAGACTCAAACAACCTAAAATGACATAGGCGATAGCTATGCGGGTCAAGAGGCCAGGAACTGTGAATACAGAAGAAGTACGTTCAACCCTTCTCCTGCCATGGCCGACGTAAGATCCATGAAACCGATCTCCACCTAAATCATACGACGATTTAATTTGATTAATGCATATTTCTCTTCCTCTCTTTATGTGCATTTCTATAATTCAAGTCTACCCTATCCAAATACCACTCTTGTTCAAAATACATATAATAATAATAATAATATTATAATAATAATTAATAATTATTATATTAGTATATTATTATATTGTTACTATAATTATTGTTAATGTTATTGCTATTATTATTTATTATTATTGCAAATAATAATCAAGGTACACAGAATGAATTGAATATCACTCATCATCTTCCTACTTTTATTGACTTTACAACATTTTAAGACCGAATAAATGAACTGAATACATGCTTTCTATTATTGTTATTGTTTACTATTCGACGAATCTTGACTATCACTCACTACATTTGCAATCTCTTACCTATTCGATTACAGTCTAAATGGGATTCAACCTTTGTCTACAAACACTTGATCTAATTGTATTTTGCTACCACGCCATCCCCTATGTCACCCATATACAGAGATACCTGTATATATTTGATTAATAATGTTGTTTATTTGAATGCTTACATTTGTATTTAATAAATAACCGGAAGACAAAATTTCTATCCAATTATCCCTGATATCTAAATGATGTTAGATCGGCTTCAGAACTGGATATTTTGGTTACTACTAATTTTAAACTTATAAATGTATAACCTGATGAGCTGGGAAAATTGACAAGATGGGGGGAGTGGGATAGTTTGCTAAATAATGTATTCATACAAATATTCATTGTCTTGAAATCAGTGAATTTAATTCAAATACTATTAATTCCTGATTGGACAAATCAAGACAGTGGGTAGACTAGAGAAATTAGGGTGGCTGATAAAAATTGTTGTGTAGTAAAAGACCATAATTTTACATGGGTAACATTTAGGGTGGGTTGACAAGTATGAAATTGCATTCTACGTAGAATGATATTGACTAAGTAAAACTGTGAAATGGGAGGTGGTGGTGGGGAATGGTGAGTAATAATTATAGGTTAGACTCAAACAACCTAAAATGACATAGGCGATAGCTATGCGGGTCAAGAGGCCAGGAACTGTGAATACAGAAGAAGTACGTTCAACCACTTCTCCTGCCATGGCCGACGTAAGATCCATGAAACCGATCTCCACCTAAATCATACGACGATTTAATTTGATTAATGCATATTTCTCTTCCTCTCTTTATGTGCATTTCTATAATTCAAGTCTACCCTATCCAAATACCACTCTTGTTCAAAAATACATATATAATAATATAATATTATATAATAATATATTATAATATTAATTATATTATTATTATTGTTACTATAATTATTGTTAATGTTATTGCTATTATTATTTATTATTATTGCAAATAATAATCAAGGTACACAGAATGAATTGAATATCACTCAATCTCTTCCTACTTTTATTGACTTTACAACATTTTAAGACCGAATAAATGAACTGAATACAATGCTTTCTATTATTGTTATTGTTACTATTCGACGAATCTTGACTATCACTCACTACATTTTGCAATCTCTTACCTATTCGATTACATTCTAAATGGGATTCAACCTTTGTCTACAAACACTTGATCTAATTGTATTTTGCTACCACGCCATCCCCTATGTCACCCATATACAGAGATACCTGTATATATTTGATTAATAATGTTGTTTATTTGAATGCTTACATTTGTATTTAATAAATAACGGAAGACAAAATTTCTATCCAATTATCCCTGATATCTAAATGATGTTAGATCGGCTTCAGAACTGGATATTTTGGTTACTACTAATTTTAAACTTATAAATGTATAACCTGATGAGCTGGGAAAATTGACAAGATGGGGGGAGTGGGATAGTTTGCTAAATAATGTATTCATACAAATATTCATTGTCTTGAAATCAGTGAATTTAATTCAATACTATTAATTCCTGATTGGACAAATCAAGACAGTGGGTAGACTAGAGAAATTAGGGTGGCTGATAAAAATTGTTGTGTAGTAAAAGACCATAATTTTACATGGGTAACATTTAGGGTGGGTTGACAAGTATGAAATTGCATTCTACGTAGAATGATATTGACTAAGTAAAACTGTGAAATGGGAGGTGGTGGTGGGGAATGGTGAGTAATAATTATAGGTTAGACTCAAACAACCTAAATGACATAGGCGATAGCTATGCGGGTCAAGAGGCCAGAATACATAGGTGAATACAGAAGAGGTACGTTCAACCCCTTCTCCTGCCATGGCCGACGTAAGATCCATGAAACCGATCTCCACCTAAATCATACGACGATTTAATTTGATTAATGCATATTTCTCTTCCTCTCTTTATGTGCATTTCTATAATTCAAGTCTACCCTATCCAAATACCACTCTTGTTCAAAAATACATATAATAATAGTAATAATATTATAATAATAATATAGAATAATATTATATTATTAGTATTGTTACTATAATTATTGTTAATGTTATTGCTATTATTATTTATTATTATTGCAAATAATAATCAAGGTACACAGAATGAATTGAATATCACTCAATCTCTTCCTACTTTTATTGACTTTACAACATTTAAGACCGAATAAATGAACTGAATACAATGCTTTCTATTATTGTTATTGTTACTATTCGACGAATCTTGACTATCACTCACTACATTTTGCAATCTCTTACCTATTCGATTACATTCTAAATGGGATTCAACCTTTGTCTACAAACACTTGATCTAATTGTATTTTGCGACCACGCCATCCCCTATGTCACCCATACACATATAGATACCTGTATATATTTGATTAATAATGTTGTTTATTTGAATGCTTACATTTGTATTTAATAAATAACCGAAGACAAAATTTCTATCCAATTATCCCTGATATCTAAATGATGTTAGATCGGCTTCAGAACTGGGATATTTTGGTTACTACTAATTTTAAACTTATAAATGTATAACCTGATGAGCTGGGAAAATTGACAAGATGGGGGGAGTGGGATAGTTTGCTAAATAATGTATTCATACAAATATTCATTGTCTTGAAATCAGTGAATTTAATTCAAATACTATTAATTCCTGATTGGACAAATCAAGACAGTGGGTAGACTAGAGAAATTAGGGTGGCTGATAAAAATTGTTGTGTAGTAAAAGACCATAATTTTACATGGGTAACATTTAGGGTGGGTTGACAAGTATGAAATTGCATTCTACGTAGAATGATATTGACTAAGTAAAACTGTGAAATGGGAGGTGGTGGTGGGGAATGGTGAGTAATAATTATAGGTTAGACTCAAACAACCTAAAATGACATAGGCGATAGCTATGCGGGTCAAGAGGCCAGGAACTGTGAATACAGAAGAAGGTACGTTCAACCACTTCTCCTGCCATGGCCGACGTAAGATCCATGAAACCGATCTCCACCTAAATCATACGACGATTTAATTTGATTAATGCATATTTCTCTTCCTCTCTTTATGTGCATTTCTATAATTCAAGTCTACCATATCCAAATACCACTCTTGTTCAAAAATACATATAATAATAATAATATTTATAATAATAAAAAAAACAATGATTATTTTTATTATTATTGTTACTATAATTATTGTTAATGTTATTGTTATTATTATTATTATTATTATTATTATTGCAAATAATAATCAAGGTACACAGAATGAATTGAATATCACTCAACCTCTTCCTACTTTTATTGACTTTACAACATTTTAAGACCGAATAAATGAACTGAATACAATGCTTTCTATTATTGTTATTGTTACTATTCGACGAATCTTGACTATCACTCACTACATTTTGCAATCTCTTACCTATTCGATTACATTCTAAATGGGATTCAACCTTTGTCTACAAACACTTGATCTAATTGTATTTTGCTACCACGCCATCCCCTATGTCACCCATATACAGAGATACCTGTATATATTTGATTAATAATGTTGTTTATTTGAATGCTTACATTTGTATTTAATAATAAAAAAAACAATGATTATTTTTATTATTATTGCAAATAATAATCAAGGTACACAGAATGAATTGAATATCACTCAACCTCTTCCTACTTTTATTGACTTTACAACATTTTAAGACCGAATAAATGAACTGAATACAATGCTTTCTATTATTGTTATTGTTACTATAATTATTGTTAATGTTATTGTTATTATTATTGTTACTATAATTATTGTTAATGTTATTGTTATTATTATTATTGTTACTATTCGACGAATCTTGACTATCACTCACTACATTTTGCAATCTCTTACCTATTCGATTACATTCTAAATGGGATTCAACCTTTGTCTACAAACACTTGATCTAATTGTATTTTGCTACCACGCCATCCCCTATGTCACCCATATACAGAGATACCTGTATATATTTGATTAATAATGTTGTTTATTTGAATGCTTACATTTGTATTTCAAGGGAAGACAAAAGTTCTATCCAATTATCCCTGATATCTAAATGATGTTAGATCGGCTTCAGAACTGGATATTTTGGTTACTACTAATTTTAAACTTATAAATGTATAACCTGATGAGCTGGGAAAATTGACAAGATGGGGGGAGTGGGATAGTTTGCTAAATAATGTATTCATACAAATATTCATTGTCTTGAAATCAGTGAATTTAATTCAAATACTATTAATTCCTGATTGGACAAATCAAGACAGTGGGTAGACTAGAGAAATTAGGGTGGACTGATAAAAATTGTTGTGTAGTAAAAGACCATAATTTTACATGGGTAACATTTAGGGTGGGTTGACAAGTATGAAATTGCATTCTACGTAGAATGATATTGACTAAGTAAAACTGTGAAATGGGAGGTGGTGGTGGGGAATGGTGAGTAATAATTATAGGTTAGACTCAAACAACCTAAAATGACATAGGCGATAGCTATGCGGGTCAAGAGGCCAGGAACTGTGATACAGAAGAAGTACGTTCAACCCCTTCTCCTGCCATGGCCGACGTAAGATCCATGAAACCGATCTCCACCTAAATCATACGACGATTTAATTTGATTAATGCATATTTCTCTTCCTCTCTTTATGTGCATTTCTATAATTCAAGTCTACCCTATCCAAATACCACTCTTGTTCAAAAATACATATATAATAATAATATTTATAATAATAATAATATTATTATATATTATTATTATTATTGTTACTATAATTATTGTTAATGTTATTGCTATTATTATTTATTATTATTGCAAATAATAATCAAGGTACACAGAATGAATTGAATATCACTCAATCTCTTCCTACTTTATTGACTTTACAACATTTAAGACCGAATAAATGAACTGAATACAATGCTTTCTATTATTGTTATTGTTACTATTCGACGAATCTTGACTATCACTCACTACATTTTGCAATCTCTTACCTATTCGATTACATTCTAAATGGGATTCAACCTTTGTCTACAAACACTTGATCTAATTGTATTTTGCTACCACGCCATCCCCTATGTCACCCATATACAGAGATACCTGTATATATTTGATTAATAATGTTGTTTATTTGAATGCTTACATTTGTATTTAATAAATAACTGGAAGACAAAATTTCTATCCAATTATCCCTGATATCTAAATGATGTTAGATCGGCTTCAGAACTGGATATTTTGGTTACTACTAATTTTAAACTTATAAATGTATAACCTGATGAGCTGGGAAAATTGACAAGATGGGGGGAGTGGGATAGTTTGCTAAATAATGTATTCATACAAATATTCATTGTCTTGAAATCAGTGAATTTATTCAAATACTATTAATTCCTGATTGGACAAATCAAGACAGTGGGTAGACTAGAGAAATTAGGGTGGCTGATAAAAATTGTTGTGTAGTAAAAGACCATAATTTTACATGGGTAACATTTAGGGTGGGTTGACAAGTATGAAATTGCATTCTACGTAGAATGATATTGACTAAGTAAAACTGTGAAATGGGAGGTGGTGGTGGGGAATGGTGAGTAATAATTATAGGTTAGACTCAAACAATCCTAAACTGACATAGGCGATAGCTATGCGGGTCAAGAGGCCAGAACTGTGAATACAGAAGAAGTACGTTCAACCCCTTCTCCTGCCATGGCCGACGTAAGATCCATGAAACCGATCTCCACCTGAATCATACGACGATTTAATTTGATTAATGCATATTTCTCTTCCTCTCTTTATGTGCATTTCTATAATTCAAGTCTACCCTATCCAAATACCACTCTTGTTCAAAAATACATATAATAATAATAATATTTATAATCAATAATAATAATGATTAATTATTATTATTATTATGATTATTATTATTATTGTTACCTATAATTATTGTTAATGTTATTGTTATTATTATTTATTATTATTGCAAATAATAATCAAGGTACACAGAATGAATTGGAATATCACTCAACCTCTTCCTACTTTTATTCACTTTACAACATTTTAAGACCGAATAAATGAACTGAATACAATGCTTTCTATTATTGTTATTGTTACTATTCGACGAATCTTGACTATCACTCACTACATTTTGCAATCTCTTACCTATTCGATTACATTCTAAATGGGATTCAACCTTTGTCTACAAACACTTGATCTAATTGTATTTTGCTACCACGCCATCCCCTATGTCACCCATATACAGAGATACCTGTATATATTTGATTAATAATGTTGTTTATTTGAATGCTTACATTTGTATTTAATAAACAACTGGAAGACAAAATTTCTATCCAATTATCCCTGATATCTAAATGATGTTAGATCGGCTTCAGAACTGGATATTTTGGTTACTACTAATTTTAAACTTATAAATGTATAACCTGATGAGCTGGGAAAATTGACAAGATGGGGGGAGTGGGATAGTTTGCTAAATAATGTATTCATACAAATATTCATTGTCTTGAAATCAGTGAATTTAATTCAAATACTATTAATTCCTGATTGGACAAATCAAGACAGTGGGTAGACTAGAGAAATTAGGGTGGCTGATAAAAATTGTTGTGTAGTAAAAGACCATAATTTTACATGGGTAACATTTAGGGTGGGTTGACAAGTATGAAATTGCATTCTACGTAGAATGATATTGACTAAGTAAAACTGTGAAATGGGAGGTGGTGGTGGGGAATGGTGAGTAATAATTATAGGTTAGACTCAAACAACTAAAATGACATAGGCGATAGCTATGCGGGTCAAGAGGCCAGAACTGTGAATACAGAAGAAGTACGTTCAACCCCTTCTCCTGCCATGGCCGACGTAAGATCCATGAAACCGATCTCCACCTAAATCATACGACGATTTAATTTGATTAATGCATATTTCTCTTCCTCTCTTTATGTGCATTTCTATAATTCAAGTCTACCCTATCCAAATACCACTCTTGTTCAAAAATACATATATAATAATAATAATAATATTATAATAATAATAATAATAATTATATTATTATTTGTTACTATAATTATTGTTAATGTTATTGCTATTATTATTTATTATTATTGCAAATAATAATCAAGGTACACAGAATGAATTGAATATCACTCAATCCTCTTCCTACTTTATTGACTTTACAACATTTTAAGACCGAATAAATGAACTGAATACAATGCTTCTATTATTGTTATTGTTACTATTCGACGAATCTTGACTATCCTCACTACATTTTGCAATCTCTTACCTATTCGATTACATTCTAAATGGGATTCAACCTTTGTCTACAAACACTTGATCTAATTGTATTTTGCTACCACGCCATCCCCTATGTCACCCATATACAGAGATACCTGTATATATTTGATTAATAATGTTGTTTATTTGCAATGCTTACATTTGTATTTAATAAATAACCGGAAGACAAAATTTCTATCCAATTATCCCTGATATCTAAATGATGTTAGATCGGCTTCAGACTGGATATTTTGGTTACTACGAATTTTTAAACTTATAAATGCATAACCTGATGAGCTGGGAAAATTGACAAGATGGGGGGAGTGGGATAGTGTTTGCTAAATAATTATTCATAACAAATATTCATTGTCGTGAAATCAGTTGAATGTAATTCAAATACTATTAATTCCTGATTGACAAATCACACTACAGTGGGTAGACTAGAGAATTAGGAGGGTGGCCTGATAAAAATTAGTGGTGTAGTAAAAGACCATAATAATTGACATGGGGTAACATTAGGGTGGTTGACAAAGTAGGAAATTTGCATTAGACGTAGAATGATATTGACTAAGTAAAACTGTGAAATGGGAGGTGGTGGTGGGGGAATGGTGAGTAATAATTATAGGTTAGACATCAACAACCTGAAAAATGACATAGGCGATAGCTATGCGGGTCAAGAGGCCAGAATACAGAGAGGTGAATACAGAAGAGGTACGTTCAACCCCTTCTCCTGCCATGGCCAGCGTAAGATCCATGAAACCGATCTCCACCTAAATCATACGACGATTTAATTTGATTAATAATGTTGTTTATTTGAATGCTTACATTTGTATTTAATAAATAACCGGAAGACAAAATTTCTATCCAATTATCCCTGATATCTAAATGATGTTAGATCGGCTTCAGAACTGGATATTTTGGTTACTACTAATTTTAAACTTATAAATGTATAACCTGATGAGCTGGGAAAATTGACAAGATGGGGGGAGTGGGATAGTTTGCTAAATAATGTATTCATACAAATATTCATTGTCTTGAAATCAGTGAATTTAATTCAAATACTATTAATTCCTGATTGGACAAATCAAGACAGTGGGTAGACTAGAGAAATTAGGGTGGCTGATAAAAATTGTTGTGTAGTAAAAGACCATAATTTTACATGGGTAACATTTAGGGTGGGTTGACAAGTATGAAATTGCATTCTACGTAGAATGATATTGACTAAGTAAAACTGTGAAATGGGAGGTGGTGGTGGGGAATGGTGAGTAATAATTATAGGTTAGACTCAAACAACCTAAAATGACATAGGCGATAGCTATGCGGGTCAAGAGGCCAGGAACTGTGAATACAGAAGAAGTACGTTCAACCACTTCTCCTGCCATGGCCGACGTAAGATCCATGAAACCGATCTCCACCTAAATCATACGACGATTTAATTTGATTAATGCATATTTCTCTTCCTCTCTTTATGTGCATTTCTATAATTCAAGTCTACCCTATCCAAATACCACTCTTGTTCAAAAATACATATATGAATAATAATAATAATATTATATAATATAATAATAATATAATTATATTATTATTATTGTTACTATAATTATTGTTAATGTTATTGCTATTATTATTTATTATTATTGCAAATATAATCAAGG
>JALJAT010000117.1:20000-30000 GCA_034768735.1 Schistosoma mekongi | reverse complement strand
TTCCTACTTTTATTGACTTTACAACATTTTAAGACCGAATAAATGAACTGAATACAATGCTTTCTATTATTGTTATTGTTACTATTCGACGAATCTTGACTATCACTCACTACATTTTGCAATCTCTTCCTACTTTTATTGACTTTACAACATTTTAAGACCGAATAAATGAACTGAATACAATGCTTTCTATTATTGTTATTGTTACTATAATTATTGTTAATGTTATTGCTATTATTATTATTATTATTGTTACTATTCGACGAATCTTGACTATCACTCACTACATTTTGCAATCTCTTACCTATTCGATTACATTCTAAATGGGATTCAACCTTTGTCTACAAACACTTGATCTAATTGTATTTTGCTACCACGCCATCCCCTATGTCACCCATACACATATAGATACCTGTATATATTTGATTAATAATGTTGTTTATTTGAATGCTTACATTTGTATTTAATAAATAACCGGAAGACAAAATTTCTATCCAATTATCCCTGATATCTAAATGATGTTAGATCGGCTTCAGAACTGGATATTTTGGTTACTACTAATTTTAAACTTATAAATGTATAACCTGATGAGCTGGGAAAATTGACAAGATGGGGGGAGTGGGATAGTTTGCTAAATAATGTATTCATACAAATATTCATTGTCTTGAAATCAGTGAATTTAATTCAAATACTATTAATTCCTGATTGGACAAATCAAGACAGTGGGTAGACTAGAGAAATTAGGGTGGCTGATAAAAATTGTTGTGTAGTAAAAGACCATAATTTTACATGGGTAACATTTAGGGTGGGTTGACAAGTATGAAATTGCATTCTACGTAGAATGATATTGACTAAGTAAAACTGTGAAATGGGAGGTGGTGGTGGGGAATGGTGAGTAATAATTATAGGTTAGACTCAAACAACCTAAAATGACATAGGCGATAGCTATGCGGGTCAAGAGGCCAGGAACTGTGAATACAGAAGAAGTACGTTCAACCACTTCTCCTGCCATGGCCGACGTAAGATCCATGAAACCGATCTCCACCTAAATCATACGACGATTTAATTTGATTAATAATGTTGTTTATTTGAATGCTTACATTTGTATTTAATAAATAACCGGAAGACAAAATTTCTATCCAATTATCCCTGATATCTAAATGATGTTAGATCGGCTTCAGAACTGGATATTTTGGTTACTACTAATTTTAAACTTATAAATGTATAACCTGATGAGCTGGGAAAATTGACAAGATGGGGGGAGTGGGATAGTTTGCTAAATAATGTATTCATACAAATATTCATTGTCTTGAAATCAGTGAATTTAATTCAAATACTATTAATTCCTGATTGGACAAATCAAGACAGTGGGTAGACTAGAGAAATTAGGGTGGCTGATAAAAATTGTTGTGTAGTAAAAGACCATAATTTTACATGGGTAACATTTAGGGTGGGTTGACAAGTATGAAATTGCATTCTACGTAGAATGATATTGACTAAGTAAAACTGTGAAATGGGAGGTGGTGGTGGGGAATGGTGAGTAATAATTATAGGTTAGACTCAAACAACCTAAAATGACATAGGCGATAGCTATGCGGGTCAAGAGGCCAGGAACTGTGAATACAGAAGAAGTACGTTCAACCACTTCTCCTGCCATGGCCGACGTAAGATCCATGAAACCGATCTCCACCTAAATCATACGACGATTTAATTTGATTAATGCATATTTCTCTTCCTCTCTTTATGTGCATTTCTATAATTCAAGTCTACCCTATCCAAATACCACTCTTGTTCAAAAATACATATATGAATAATAATAATATTTATAATAATAATAATTATTATTATTATTGTTACTATTCGACGAATCTTGACTATCACTCACTACATTTTGCAATCTCTTACCTATTCGATTACATTCTAAATGGGATTCAACCTTTGTCTACAAACACTTGATCTAATTGTATTTTGCTACCACGCCATCCCCTATGTCACCCATACACATATAGATACCTGTATATATTTGATTAATAATGTTGTTTATTTGAATGCTTACATTTGTATTTAATAAATAACCGGAAGACAAAATTTCTATCCAATTATCCCTGATATCTAAATGATGTTAGATCGGCTTCAGAACTGGATATTTTGGTTACTACTAATTTTAAACTTATAAATGTATAACCTGATGAGCTGGGAAAATTGACAAGATGGGGGGAGTGGGATAGTTTGCTAAATAATGTATTCATACAAATATTCATTGTCTTGAAATCAGTGAATTTAATTCAAATACTATTAATTCCTGATTGGACAAATCAAGACAGTGGGTAGACTAGAGAAATTAGGGTGGCTGATAAAAATTGTTGTGTAGTAAAAGACCATAATTTTACATGGGTAACATTTAGGGTGGGTTGACAAGTATGAAATTGCATTCTACGTAGAATGATATTGACTAAGTAAAACTGTGAAATGGGAGGTGGTGGTGGGGAATGGTGAGTAATAATTATAGGTTAGACTCAAACAACCTAAAATGACATAGGCGATAGCTATGCGGGTCAAGAGGCCAGGAACTGTGAATACAGAAGAAGTACGTTCAACCACTTCTCCTGCCATGGCCGACGTAAGATCCATGAAACCGATCTCCACCTAAATCATACGACGATTTAATTTGATTAATGCATATTTCTCTTCCTCTCTTTATGTGCATTTCTATAATTCAAGTCTACCCTATCCAAATACCACTCTTGTTCAAAAATACATATATGAATAATAATAATAATAATATTTATAATAATAATAATAATATTTATAATAATAATAATTATTATTATTATTATTATTATTATTATTATTATTATTGTTACTATAATTATTGTTAATGTTATTGCTATTATTATTATTATTATTGCAAATAATAATCAAGGTACACAGAATGAATTGAATATCACTCAATCTCTTCCTACTTTTATTGACTTTACAACATTTTAAGACCGAATAAATGAACTGAATACAATGCTTTCTATTATTGTTATTGTTACTATTCGACGAATCTTGACTATCACTCACTACATTTTGCAATCTCTTCCTACTTTTATTGACTTTACAACATTTTAAGACCGAATAAATGAACTGAATACAATGCTTTCTATTATTGTTATTGTTACTATAATTATTGTTAATGTTATTGCTATTATTATTATTATTATTGCAAATAATAATCAAGGTACACAGAATGAATTGAATATCACTCAATCTCTTCCTACTTTTATTGACTTTACAACATTTTAAGACCGAATAAATGAACTGAATACAATGCTTTCTATTATTGTTATACAATGCTTTCTATTAGTTATGTTACTATTCGAACTAATCTTGACTATCACTCACATACATTTTGGCAATCTCTTACCTTTCGATTACATTCTAAATGGGATTCACTTTGTCTACAACCTTGATCTAATTGAATTTTGCTACCACGTCCATCCCCTATGTCACCCATACACAATAGATACCTGTATATATTTGATTATAATGTTGTTTAGTTGAATGCTTACAATGGTGTATTTAATAAATAACCGGAAGGACAAAATTTGCTATCCAATTAATCCCTGATATCGTAAATGATGTTAGGATCGGCTTCAGAACTGGATATTTTGGTTACTACTAATTTTAAACTTATAAATGTATAACCTGATGAGCTGGGAAAATTGACAAGATGGGGGGAGTGGGATAGTTTGCTAAATAATGTATTCATACAAATATTCATTGTCTTGAAATCAGTGAATTTAATTCAAATACTATTAATTCCTGATTGGACAAATCAAGACAGTGGGTAGACTAGAGAAATTAGGGTGGCTGATAAAAATTGTTGTGTAGTAAAAGACCATAATTTTACATGGGTAACATTTAGGGTGGGTTGACAAGTATGAAATTGCATTCTACGTAGAATGATATTGACTAAGTAAAACTGTGAAATGGGAGGTGGTGGTGGGGAATGGTGAGTAATAATTATAGGTTAGACTCAAACAACCTAAAATGACATAGGCGATAGCTATGCGGGTCAAGAGGCCAGGAACTGTGAATACAGAAGAAGTACGTTCAACCACTTCTCCTGCCATGGCCGACGTAAGATCCATGAAACCGATCTCCACCTAAATCATACGACGATTTAATTTGATTAATGCATATTTCTCTTCCTCTCTTTATGTGCATTTCTATAATTCAAGTCTACCCTATCCAAATACCACTCTTGTTCAAAAATACATATATGAATATAATAATAATAATATTTATAATAATAATATATAATATATTATATTATTATTGTTACTATAATTATTGTTAATGTTATTGCTATTATTATTTATTATTATGCAAATAATAATCAAGGTACACAGAATGAATTGAATATCACTCAATCTCTTCTCTTCCTACTTTTATTGACTTACAACATTTTAAGACCGAATAAATGAACTGAATACAATGCTTTCTATTATTGTTATTGTTACTATTCGACGAATCTTGACTATCACTCACTACATTTTGCAATCTCTTACCTATTCGATTACATTCTAAATGGGATTCAACCTTTGTCTACAAACACTTGATCTAATTGTATTTTGCTACCACGCCATCCCCTATGTCACCCATACACATATAGATACCTGTATATATTTGATTAATAATGTTGTTTATTTGAATGCTTACATTTGTATTTAATAAATAACCGGAAGACAAAATTTCTATCCAATTATCCCTGATATCTAAATGATGTTAGATCGGCTTCAGAACTGGATATTTTGGTTACTACTAATTTTAAACTTATAAATGTATAACCTGATGAGCTGGGAAAATTGACAAGATGGGGGGAGTGGGATAGTTTGCTAAATAATGTATTCATACAAATATTCATTGTCTTGAAATCAGTGAATTTAATTCAAATACTATTAATTCCTGATTGGACAAATCAAGACAGTGGGTAGACTAGAGAAATTAGGGTGGCTGATAAAAATTGTTGTGTAGTAAAAGACCATAATTTTACATGGGTAACATTTAGGGTGGGTTGACAAGTATGAAATTGCATTCTACGTAGAATGATATTGACTAAGTAAAACTGTGAAATGGGAGGTGGTGGTGGGGAATGGTGAGTAATAATTATAGGTTAGACTCAAACAACCTAAAATGACATAGGCGATAGCTATGCGGGTCAAGAGGCCAGGAACTGTGAATACAGAAGAAGTACGTTCAACCACTTCTCCTGCCATGGCCGACGTAAGATCCATGAAACCGATCTCCACCTAAATCATACGACGATTTAATTTGATTAATGCATATTTCTCTTCCTCTCTTTATGTGCATTTCTATAATTCAAGTCTACCCTATCCAAATACCACTCTTGTTCAAAAATACATATATGAATAATAATAATAATATTATAATATAATAATAATTATTATTATTATTATTGTTACTATAATTATTGTTAATGTTATTGCTATTATTATTTATTATTATTGCAAATAATAATCAAGGTACACAGAATGAATTGAATATCACTCAATCTCTTCCTACTTTTATTGACTTTACAACATTTTAAGACCGAATAAATGAACTGAATACAATGCTTTCTATTATTGTTATTGTTACTATTCGACGAATCTTGACTATCACTCACTACATTTTGCAATCTCTTACCTATTCGATTACATTCTAAATGGGATTCAACCTTTGTCTACAAACACTTGATCTAATTGTATTTTGCTACCACGCCATCCCCTATGTCACCCATACACATATAGATACCTGTATATATTTGATTAATAATGTTGTTTATTTGAATGCTTACATTTGTATTTAATAAATAACCGGAAGACAAAATTTCTATCCAATTATCCCTGATATCTAAATGATGTTAGATCGGCTTCAGAACTGGATATTTTGGTTACTACTAATTTTAAACTTATAAATGTATAACCTGATGAGCTGGGAAAATTGACAAGATGGGGGGAGTGGGATAGTTTGCTAAATAATGTATTCATACAAATATTCATTGTCTTGAAATCAGTGAATTTAATTCAAATACTATTAATTCCTGATTGGACAAATCAAGACAGTGGGTAGACTAGAGAAATTAGGGTGGCTGATAAAATTGTTGTGTAGTAAAAGACCATAATTTTACATGGGTAACATTTAGGGTGGGTTGACAAGTATGAAATTGCATTCTACGTAGAATGATATTGACTAAGTAAAACTGTGAAATGGGAGGTGGTGGTGGGGAATGGTGAGTAATAATTATAGGTTAGACTCAAACAACCTAAAATGACATAGGCGATAGCTATGCGGGTCAAGAGGCCAGGAACTGTGAATACAGAAGAAGTACGTTCAACCACTTCTCCTGCCATGGCCGACGTAAGATCCATGAAACCGATCTCCACCTAAATCATACGACGATTTAATTTGATTAATGCATATTTCTCTTCCTCTCTTTATGTGCATTTCTATAATTCAAGTCTACCCTATCCAAATACCACTCTTGTTCAAAAATACATATATGAATAATAATAATAATAATATATTTATAATAATAATAATAATATTATTATTATTATTGTTGTTAATTATTGCTATTATTATTTATTATTATTGCAATAATAATCAAGGTACACAGAATGAATTGAATATCACTCAATCTCTTCCTACTTTTATTGACTTTACAACATTTAAGACCGAATAAATGAACTGAATACAATGCTTTCTATTATTGTTATTGTTACTATTCGACGAATCTTGACTATCACTCACTACATTTTGCAATCTCTTACCTATTCGATTACATTCTAAATGGGATTCAACCTTTGTCTACAAACACTTGATCTAATTGTATTTTGCTACCACGCCATCCCCTATGTCACCCATACACATAGATACCTGTATATATTTGATTAATAATGTTGTTTATTTGAATGATTACATTTGTATTTAATAAATACCGGAAGACAAAATTTCTATCCAATTATCCCTGATATCTAAATGATGTTAGATCGGCTTCAGAACTGGATATTTTGGTTACTACTAATTTTAAACTTATAAATGTATAACCTGATGAGCTGGGAAAATTGACAAGATGGGGGGAGTGGGATAGTTTGCTAAATAATGTATTCATACAAATATTCATTGTCTTGAAATCAGTGAATTTAATTCAAATACTATTAATTCCTGATTGGACAAATCAAGACAGTGGGTAGACTAGAGAAATTAGGGTGGCTGATAAAAATTGTTGTGTAGTAAAAGACCATAATTTTACATGGGTAACATTTAGGGTGGGTTGACAAGTATGAAATTGCATTCTACGTAGAATGATATTGACTAAGTAAAACTGTGAAATGGGAGGTGGTGGTGGGGAATGGTGAGTAATAATTATAGGTTAGACTCAAACAACCTAAAATGACATAGGCGATAGCTATGCGGGTCAAGAGGCCAGGAACTGTGAATACAGAAGAAGTACGTTCAACCACTTCTCCTGCCATGGCCGACGTAAGATCCATGAAACCGATCTCCACCTAAATCATACGACGATTTAATTTGATTAATGCATATTTCTCTTCCTCTCTTTATGTGCATTTCTATAATTCAAGTCTACCCTATCCAAATACCACTCTTGTTCAAAAATACATATATGAATAATAATAATAATAATATTTATAATAATAATAATAATATTATTATTATTATTATTGTTACTATAATTATTGTTAATGTTATTGCTATTATTATTTATTATTATTGCAAATAATAATCAAGGTACACAGAATGAATTGAATATCACTCAATCTCTTCCTACTTTTATTGACTTTACAACATTTTAAGACCGAATAAATGAACTGAATACAATGCTTTCTATTATTGTTATTGTTACTATTCGACGAATCTTGACTATCACTCACTACATTTTGCAATCTCTTACCTATTCGATTACATTCTAAATGGGATTCAACCTTTGTCTACAAACACTTGATCTAATTGTATTTTGCTACCACGCCATCCCCTATGTCACCCATACACATATAGATACCTGTATATATTTGATTAATAATGTTGTTTATTTGAATGCTTACATTTGTATTTAATAAATAACCGGAAGACAAAATTTCTATCCAATTATCCCTGATATCTAAATGATGTTAGATCGGCTTCAGAACTGGATATTTTGGTTACTACTAATTTTAAACTTATAAATGTATAACCTGATGAGCTGGGAAAATTGACAAGATGGGGGGAGTGGGATAGTTTGCTAAATAATGTATTCATACAAATATTCATTGTCTTGAAATCAGTGAATTTAATTCAAATACTATTAATTCCTGATTGGACAAATCAAGACAGTGGGTAGACTAGAGAAATTAGGGTGGCTGATAAAAATTGTTGTGTAGTAAAAGACCATAATTTTACATGGGTAACATTTAGGGTGGGTTGACAAGTATGAAATTGCATTCTACGTAGAATGATATTGACTAAGTAAAACTGTGAAATGGGAGGTGGTGGTGGGGAATGGTGAGTAATAATTATAGGTTAGACTCAAACAACCTAAAATGACATAGGCGATAGCTATGCGGGTCAAGAGGCCAGGAACTGTGAATACAGAAGAAGTACGTTCAACCACTTCTCCTGCCATGGCCGACGTAAGATCCATGAAACCGATCTCCACCTAAATCATACGACGATTTAATTTGATTAATGCATATTTCTCTTCCTCTCTTTATGTGCATTTCTATAATTCAAGTCTACCCTATCCAAATACCACTCTTGTTCAAAAATACATATATGAATAATAATAATAATAATATTATAATATAATAATAATAATAATTATTATTATTATTATTGTTACTATAATTATTGTTAATGTTATTGCTATTATTATTTATTATTATTGCAAATAATAATCAAGGTACACAGAATGAATTGAATATCACTCAATCTCTTCCTACTTTTATTGACTTTACAACATTTTAAGACCGAATAAATGAACTGAATACAATGCTTTCTATTATTGTTATTGTTACTATTCGACGAATCTTGACTATCACTCACTACATTTTGCAATCTCTTACCTATTCGATTACATTCTAAATGGGATTCAACCTTTGTCTACAAACACTTGATCTAATTGTATTTGCTACCACGCCATCCCCTATGTCACCCATACACATATAGATACCTGTATATATTTGATTAATAATGTTGTTTATTTGAATGCTTACATTTGTATTTAATAAATAACCGGAAGACAAAATTTCTATCCAATTATCCCTGATATCTAAATGATGTTAGATCGGCTTCAGAACTGGATATTTTGGTTACTACTAATTTTAAACTTATAAATGTATAACCTGATGAGCTGGGAAAATTGACAAGATGGGGGGAGTGGGATAGTTTGCTAAATAATGTATTCATACAAATATTCATTGTCTTGAAATCAGTGAATTTAATTCAAATACTATTAATTCCTGATTGGACAAATCAAGACAGTGGGTAGACTAGAGAAATTAGGGTGGCTGATAAAAATTGTTGTGTAGTAAAAGACCATAATTTTACATGGGTAACATTTAGGGTGGGTTGACAAGTATGAAATTGCATTCTACGTAGAATGATATTGACTAAGTAAAACTGTGAAATGGGAGGTGGTGGTGGGGAATGGTGAGTAATAATTATAGGTTAGACTCAAACAACCTAAAATGACATAGGCGATAGCTATGCGGGTCAAGAGGCCAGGAACTGTGAATACAGAAGAAGTACGTTCAACCACTTCTCCTGCCATGGCCGACGTAAGATCCATGAAACCGATCTCCACCTAAATCATACGACGATTTAATTTGATTAATGCATATTTCTCTTCCTCTCTTTATGTGCATTTCTATAATTCAAGTCTACCCTATCCAAATACCACTCTTGTTCAAAAATACATATATGAATAATAATAATAATAATATTATAATAATAA
>JALJAT010000117.1:0-15000 GCA_034768735.1 Schistosoma mekongi | reverse complement strand
AAGACAAAATTTCTATCCAATTATCCCTGATATCTAAATGATGTTAGATCGGCTTCAGAACTGGATATTTTGGTTACTACTATTTTAAACTTATAAATGTATAACCTGATGAGCTGGGAAAATTGACAAGATGGGGGGAGTGGGGATAGTTTGCTAATAATGTATTCATACAAATATTCATTGTCTTGAAATCAGTGATTTAATTCAAATACTATTAATTCCTGATTGGACAAATCAAGACAGTGGGTAGACTAGAGAAATTAGGGTGGCTGATAAAAATTGTTGTGTAGTAAAAGACCATAATTTTACATGGGTAACATTTAGGGTGGGTTGACAAGTATGAAATTGCATTCTACGTAGAATGATATTGACTAAGTAAACTGTGAAATGGGAGGTGGTGGTGGGGAATGGTGAGTAATAATTATAGGTTAGACTCAAACAACCTAAAATGACATAGGCGATAGCTATGCGGGTCAAGAGGCCAGGAACTGTGAATACAGAAGAAGTACGTTCAACCACTTCTCCTGCCATGGCCGACGTAAGATCCATGAAACCGATCTCCACCTAAATCATACGACGATTTAATTGATTAATGCATATTTCTCTTCCTCTCTTTATGTGCATTTCTATAATTCAAGTCTACCCTATCCAAATACCACTCTTGTTCAAAAATACATATATATAATAAGTAATAATATTAATAATAATATTAGAATAATAATATTATTATTATTATTGTTACTATAATTATTGTTAATGTTATTGCTATTATTATTTATTATTATTGCAAATAATAATCAAGGTACACAGAATGAATTGAATATCACTCAATCTCTTCCTACTTTTATTGACTTTACAACATTTTAAGACCGAATAAATGAACTGAATACAATGCTTTCTATTATTGTTATTGTTACTATTCGACGAATCTTGACTATCACTCACTACATTTTGCAATCTCTTACCTATTCGATTACATTCTAAATGGAATTCAACCTTTGTCTACAAACACTTGATCTAATTGTATTTTGCTACCACGCCATCCCCTATGTCACCCATACACATAGATACCTGTATATATTTGATTAATAATGTTGTTTATTTAAATGCTTACATTTGTATTTAATAAATAACCGGAAGACAAAATTTCTATCCAATTATCCCTGATATCTAAATGATGTTAGATCGGCTATCAGAACTGGATATTTTGGTTACTACTAATTTAAACTTATAATGTATAACCTGATGAGCTGGGAAAATTGACAAGATGGGGGGAGTGGGATAGTTTGCTAAATATGTATTCATACAAATATTCATTGTCTTGAAATCAGTGAATTTAATTCAAATACTATTAATTCCTGATTGGACAAATCAGACAGTGGGTAGACTAGAGAAATTAGGGTGGCTGATAAAAATTGTTGTGTAGTAAAAGACCATAATTTTACATGGGTAACATTTAGGGTGGGTTGACAAGTATGAAATTGCATTCTACGTAGAATGATATTGACTAAGTAAAACTGTGAAATGGGAGGTGGGGGTGGGAATGGTGAGTAATAATTATAGGTTAGACTCAAACAACCTAAAATGACATAGGGCGATAGCTATGCGGGTCAAGAGGCCAGGAACTAGTGAATACAGAAGAAGGTACGTTCAAACCACTTCTCCTGCCATGGCCGACGTAAGATCCATGAAACCGATCTCCACCTAAATCATACGACGATTTAATTTGATTAATGCATATTTCTCTTCCTCTCTTTATGTGCATTTCTATAATTCAAGTCTACCCTATCCAAATACCACTCTTGTTCAAAAAATACATATATGAATAATAATATAATAATATTTAGAATAATAATAATAATAATATTATATTTATTGTTACTATAATTATTGTTAATGTTATTGCTATTATTATTTATTATTATTGCAAATAATAATCAAGGTACACAGAATGAATTGAATATCACTCAATCTCTTCCTACTTTTATTGACTTTACAACATTTTAAGACCGAATAAATGAACTGAATACAATGCTTTCTATTATTGTTATTGTTACTATTCGACGAATCTTGACTATCACTCACTACATTTTGCAATCTCTTACCTATTCGATTACATTCTAAATGGGATTCAACCTTTGTCTACAAACACTTGATCTAAATTGGTATTTTGCTACCACGCCATCCCCTATGTCACCCATACACATATAGATACCTGTATATATTTGATTAATAATGTTGTTTATTTCGAATGCTTACATTTGTATTTAATAAATAACCGGAAGACAAAATTTCTATCCAATTATCCCTGATATCTAAAATGATGTTAGATCGGCTTCAGAACTGGATATTTTGGTTACTACTAATTTTAAACTTATAAATGTATAACCTGATGAGCTGGGAAAATTGACAAGATGGGGGGAGTGGGATAGTTTGCTAATAATGTATTCATACAAATATTCATTGTCTTGAAATCAGTGAATTTAATTCAAATACTATTAATTCCTGATTGGACAAATCAAGACAGTGGGTAGACTAGAGAAATAGGGTGGCTGATAAAAATTGTTGTGTAGTAAAAGACCATAATTTTACATGGGTAACATTTAGGGTGGGTTGACAAGTATGAAATTGCATTCTACGTAGAATGATATTGACTAAGTAAACTGTGAAATGGGAGGTGGTGGTGGGGAATGGTGAGTAATAATTATAGGTTAGACTCAAACAACCTAAAATGACATAGGCGATAGCTATGCGGGTCAAGAGGCCAGATACAGGTGAATACAGAAGAGGTACTTTCACCCCTTCTCCTGCCATGGCCGACGTAAGATCCATGAAACCGATCTCCACCTAAATCATACGACGATTTAAATTTGATTAATGCATATTTTCTCTTCCTCTCTTTATGTGCATTTCTATAATTCAAGTCTACCCTATCCAAATACCACTCTTGGTTCAAAAATACATATATAGTAATAATAATATAATATTTATAATAATAATATAATTATTATTATTATTGTTACTATAATTATTGTTAATGTTATTGCTATTATTATTTATTATTATTGCAAATATAATCAAGGTACACAGAATGAATTGAATATCACTCAATCTCTTCCTACTTTTATTGACTTTACAACATTTTAAGACCGATAAATGAACTGAATACAATGCTTTCTATTATTGTTATTGTTACTATTCGACGAATCTTGACTATCACTCACTACATTTTGCAATCTCTTACCTATTCGATTACATTCTAAATGGGATTCAACCTTTGTCTACAAACACTTGATCTAATTGTATTTTGCTACCACGCCATCCCCTATGTCACCCATACACTATAGATACCTGTATAGATTTGATTAATAATGTTGTTTATTTGAATGCTTACATTTGTATTTAATAAATAACCGAAGACAAAATTTCTATCCATTATCCCTGATATCTAAATGATGTTAGATCGGCTTCAGAACTGGATATTTGGTTACTACTAATTTTAAAACTTATAAATGTATAACCTGATGAGCTGGGAAAATTGACAAGATGGGGGAGTGGGATAGTTTGCTAAATATGTATTCATACAAATATTCATTGTCTTGAAATCAGTGAATTTAATTCAAATACTATTAATTCCTGATTGGACAAATCAAGACAGTGGGTAGACTAGAGAAATTAGGGGTGGCTGATAAAATTGTTGTGTAGTAAAAGACCATAATTTTACATGGGTAACATTTAGGGTGGGGTTGACAAGTATGAAATTGCATTCTACTTAGAATGATATTGACTAAGTAAAACTGTGAAATGGGAGGTGGTGGTGGGGAATGGTGAGTATAATTATAGGTTAGACTCAAACAACCTAAAATGACATAGGCGATAGCTATGCGGGTCAAGAGGCCAGGAACTGTGAATACAGAAGAAGTACGTTCAACCCTTCTCCTGCCATGGCCGCGTAAGGATCCATGAAACCGATCTCCACCTAAATCATACACGATTTAATTTGATTAATGCATATTTCTCTTCCTCTCTTTATGTGCATTTCTATAATTCAAGTCTACCCTATCCAAATACCACTCTTGTTCAAAAATACATATAATAATAATAATAATATTATATAATATTAATAATAATAATTTATATCATTATTATTGTTACTATAATTATTGTTAATGTTATTGCTATTATTATTTATTATTATTGCAAATAATAATCAAGGTACACAGAATGAATTGAATATCACTCAATCTCTTCCTACTTTTATTGACTTTACAACATTTTAAGACCGAATAAATGAAACTGAATACATGCTTTCTATTAGTGTTATTGTTACTATTCGACGAATCTTGACTATCACTCACTAACATTTTGCAATCTCTTACCTATTCGATTACATTCTAAATGGGATTCAACCTTTGTCTACAAACACTTGATCTAATTGTATTTTGCTACCACGCCATCCCCTATGTCACCCATACACATAAGATACCTGTATATATTTGATTAATAATGTTGTTTATTTGAATGCTTACATTTGTATTTAATAAATAACCGGAAGACAAATTTCTATCCAATTATCCCTGATATCTAAATGATGTTAGATCGGCTTCAGAACTGGATATTTTGGTTACTACTAATTTAAACTTATAAATGTATACCTGATGAGCTGGGAAAATTGACAAGATGGGGGGAGTGGGGATAGTTTGCTAAATAATGTATTCATACAAATATTCATTGTCTTGAAATCAGTGAATTTAATTCAAATACTATTAATTCCTGATTGGACAAATCAAGACAGTGGGTAGACTAGAGAAATTAGGGTGGCTGATAAAAATTGTTGTGTAGTAAAAGACCATAATTTACATGGGTACCATTTAGGGTGGGTTGACAAGTATGAAATTGCATTCTACGTAGAATGATATTGACTAAGTAAAACTGTGAAATGGGAGGTGGTGGTGGGGAATGGTGAGTAATAATTATAGGTTAGACTCAAACAACCTAAAATGACATAGGCGATAGCTATGCGGGTCAAGAGGCCAGGAACTGTGAATACAGAAGAAGTACGTTCAACCACTTCCTCTCCTGCCATGGCCGACGTAAGATCCATGAAACCGATCTCCACCTAAATCATACGACGATTTAATTTGATTAATGCATATTTCTCTTCCTCTCTTTATGTGCATTTCTATAATTCAAGTCTACCCTATCCAAATACCACTCTTGTTCAAAATACATATAATAATAGTAATATAATATTATATAATAATAATAATAATTATTATTATTATTATTGTTACTATAATTATTGTTAATGTTATTGCTATTATTATTTATTATTATTGCAAATAATAATCAAGGTACACAGAATGAATTGAATATCACTCAGATCTCTTCCTACTTTATTGACTTTACAACATTTTAAGACCGAATAAATGAACTGAATACAATGCTTTCTATTATTGTTATTGTTACTATTCGACGAATCTTGACTATCACTCACTACATTTTGCAATCTCTTACCTATTCGATTACATTCTAAATGGGATTCAACCTTTGTCTACAAACACTTGATCTAATTGTATTTTGCTACCACGCCATCCCCTATGTCACCCATACACATATAGATACCTGTATATATTTGATTAATGCATATTTCTCTTCCTCTCTTTATGTGCATTTCTATAATTCAAGTCTACCCTATCCAAATACCACTCTTGTTCAAAAATACATATATGAATAATAATAATAATAATAATATTTATAATAATAATAATATTTATAATAATAATAATAATAATAATATTTATAATAATAATAATAATATTTATAATAATAATAATAATAATATTTATAATAATAATAATATTTATAATAATAATAATTATTATTATTATTGTTACTATAATTATTGTTAATGTTATTGCTATTATTATTATTATTATTGCAAATAATAATCAAGGTACACAGAATGAATTGAATATCACTCAATCTCTTCCTACTTTTATTGACTTTACAACATTTTAAGACCGAATAAATGAACTGAATACAATGCTTTCTATTATTGTTATTGTTACTATTCGACGAATCTTGACTATCACTCACTACATTTTGCAATCTCTTACCTATTCGATTACATTCTAAATGGGATTCAACCTTTGTCTACAAACACTTGATCTAATTGTATTTTGCTACCACGCCATCCCCTATGTCACCCATACACATATAGATACCTGTATATATTTGATTAATAATGTTGTTTATTTGAATGCTTACATTTGTATTTAATAAATAACCGGAAGACAAAATTTCTATCCAATTATCCCTGATATCTAAATGATGTTAGATCGGCTTCAGAACTGGATATTTTGGTTACTACTAATTTTAAACTTATAAATGTATAACCTGATGAGCTGGGAAAATTGACAAGATGGGGGGAGTGGGATAGTTTGCTAAATAATGTATTCATACAAATATTCATTGTCTTGAAATCAGTGAATTTAATTCAATACTATTAATTCCTGATTGGACAAATCAAGACAGTGGGTAGACTAGAGAAATTAGGGTGGCTGATAAAAATTGTTGTGTAGTAAAAGACCATAATTTTACATGGGTAACATTTAGGGTGGGTTGACAAGTATGAAATTGCATTCTACGTAGAATGATATTGACTAAGTAAAACTGTGAAATGGGAGGTGGTGGTGGGGAATGGTGAGTAATAATTATAGGTTAGACTCAAACAACCTAAAATGACATAGGCGATAGCTATGCGGGTCAAGAGGCCAGGAACTGTGAATACAGAAGAAGTACGTTCAACCACTTCTCCTGCCATGGCCGACGTAAGATCCATGAAACCGATCTCCACCTAAATCATACGACGATTTAATTTGATTAATGCATATTTCTCTTCCTCTCTTTATGTGCATTTCTATAATTCAAGTCTACCCTATCCAAATACCACTCTTGTTCAAAAATACATATATGAATAATAATAATAATATTTAATAATAATAATAATAATTATTATTATTATTATTGTTACTATAATTATTGTTAATGTTATTGCTATTATTATTTATTATTATTGCAAATAATAATCAAGGTACACAGAATGAATTGAATATCACTCAATCTCTTCCTACTTTTATTGACTTTACAACATTTTAAGACCGAATAAATGAACTGAATACAATGCTTTCTATTATTGTTATTGTTACTATTCGACGAATCTTGACTATCACTCACTACATTTTGCAATCTCTTACCTATTCGATTACATTCTAAATGGGATTCAACCTTTGTCTACAAACACTTGATCTAATTGTATTTTGCTACCACGCCATCCCCTATGTCACCCATACACATATAGATACCTGTATATATTGATTAATAATGTTGTTTATTTGAATGCTTACATTTGTATTTAATAAATAACCGGAAGACAAAATTTCTATCCAATTATCCCTGATATCTAAATGATGTTAGATCGGCTTCAGAACTGGATATTTTGGTTACTACTAATTTTAAACTTATAATGTATAACCTGATGAGCTGGGAAAATTGACAAGATGGGGGGAGTGGGATAGTTTGCTAAATAATGTATTCATACAAATATTCATTGTCTTGAAATCAGTGAATTTAATTCAAATACTATTAATTCCTGATTGGACAAATCAAGACAGTGGGTAGACTAGAGAAATTAGGGTGGCTGATAAAAATTGTTGTGTAGTAAAAGACCATAATTTTACATGGGTAACATTTAGGGTGGGTTGACAAGTATGAAATTGCATTCTAAGTAGAATGATATTGACTAAGTAAAACTGTGAAATGGGAGGTGGTGGTGGGGAATGGTGAGTAATAATTATAGGTTAGACTCAAACAACCTAAAATGACATAGGCGCTAGCTATGCGGGTCAAGAGGCCAGAGAACTGTGAATACAGAAGAAGTACGTTCAACCACTTCTCCTGCCATGGCCGACGTAAGATTCCATGAAACCGATCTCCACCTAAATCATACGACGATTTAATTTGATTAATGCATATTTCTCTTCCTCTCTTTATGTGCTTTCTATAATTCAAGTCTACCCTATCCAAATACCACTCTTGTTCAAAAATACATATAATAGATAGTAATAATAATAATAATATTTGAATAATAATTATAACATATTATTGTTACTATAATTATTGTTAATGTTATTGCTATTATTATTTATTATTATTGCAAATAATAATCAAGGTACACAGATGAATTGAATATCACTCAATCTCTTCCTACTTTATTGACTTTACAACATTTTAAGACCGAATAAATGAACTGAATACAATGCTTTCTATTATGTTATTGTTACTATTCGACGAATCTTGACTATCACTCACTACATTTTGCAATCTCTTACCTATTCGATTACATTCTAAATGGGATTCACCTTTGTCTACAAACACTTGATCTAATTGTATTTTGCTACCACGCCATCCCCTATGTCACCCATATACAGAGATACCTGTATATATTTGATTAATAATGTTGTTTATTGCAATGCTTACATTTGTATTTAATAAATAACCGGAAGACAAAATTTCTATCCAATTATCCCTGATATCTAAATGATGTTAGATCGGCTTCAGAACTGGATATTTTGGTTACTACTAATTTTAAACTTATAAATGTATAACCTGATGAGCTGGGAAAATTGACAAGATGGGGGGAGTGGGATAGTTTGCTAAATAATGTATTCATACAAATATTCATTGTCTTGAAATCAGTGAATTTAATTCAAATACTATTAATTCCTGATTGGACAAATCAAGACAGTGGGTAGACTAGAGAAATTAGGGTGGCTGATAAAAATTGTTGTGTAGTAAAAGACCATAATTTTACATGGGTAACATTTAGGGTGGGTTGACAAGTATGAAATTGCATTCTACGTAGAATGATATTGACTAAGTAAAACTGTGAAATGGGAGGTGGTGGTGGGGAATGGTGAGTAATAATTATAGGTTAGACTCAAACAACCTAAAATGACATAGGCGATAGCTATGCGGGTCAAGAGGCCAGGAACTGTGAATACAGAAGAAGTACGTTCAACCACTTCTCCTGCCATGGCCGACGTAAGATCCATGAAACCGATCTCCACCTAAATCATACGACGATTTAATTTGATTAATAATGTTGTTTATTTGAATGCTTACATTTGTATTTAATAAATAACCGGAAGACAAAATTTCTATCCAATTATCCCTGATATCTAAATGATGTTAGATCGGCTTCAGAACTGGATATTTTGGTTACTACTAATTTTAAACTTATAAATGTATAACCTGATGAGCTGGGAAAATTGACAAGATGGGGGGAGTGGGATAGTTTGCTAAATAATGTATTCATACAAATATTCATTGTCTTGAAATCAGTGAATTTAATTCAAATACTATTAATTCCTGATTGGACAAATCAAGACAGTGGGTAGACTAGAGAAATTAGGGTGGCTGATAAAAATTGTTGTGTAGTAAAAGACCATAATTTTACATGGGTAACATTTAGGGTGGGTTGACAAGTATGAAATTGCATTCTACGTAGAATGATATTGACTAAGTAAAACTGTGAAATGGGAGGTGGTGGTGGGGAATGGTGAGTAATAATTATAGGTTAGACTCAAACAACCTAAAATGACATAGGCGATAGCTATGCGGGTCAAGAGGCCAGGAACTGTGAATACAGAAGAAGTACGTTCAACCACTTCTCCTGCCATGGCCGACGTAAGATCCATGAAACCGATCTCCACCTAAATCATACGACGATTTAATTTGATTAATGCATATTTCTCTTCCTCTCTTTATGTGCATTTCTATAATTCAAGTCTACCCTATCCAAATACCACTCTTGTTCAAAAATACATATATGAATAATAATAATATTTATAATAATAATAATATTTATAATAATAATAATATTTATAATAATAATAATAATATAATAATAATAATATTTATAATAATAATAATAATAATAATATTTATAATAATAATAATTATTATTATTATTGCAAATAATAATCAAGGTACACAGAATGAATTGAATATCACTCAATCTCTTCCTACTTTTATTGACTTTACAACATTTTAAGACCGAATAAATGAACTGAATACAATGCTTTCTATTATTGTTATTGTTACTATTCGACGAATCTTGACTATCACTCACTACATTTTGCAATCTCTTACCTATTCGATTACATTCTAAATGGGATTCAACCTTTGTCTACAAACACTTGATCTAATTGTATTTTGCTACCACGCCATCCCCTATGTCACCCATACACATATAGATACCTGTATATATTTGATTAATAATGTTGTTTATTTGAATGCTTACATTTGTATTTAATAAATAACCGGAAGACAAAATTTCTATCCAATTATCCCTGATATCTAAATGATGTTAGATCGGCTTCAGAACTGGATATTTTGGTTACTACTAATTTTAAACTTATAAATGTATAACCTGATGAGCTGGGAAAATTGACAAGATGGGGGGAGTGGGATAGTTTGCTAAATAATGTATTCATACAAATATTCATTGTCTTGAAATCAGTGAATTTAATTCAAATACTATTAATTCCTGATTGGACAAATCAAGACAGTGGGTAGACTAGAGAAATTAGGGTGGCTGATAAAAATTGTTGTGTAGTAAAAGACCATAATTTTACATGGGTAACATTTAGGGTGGGTTGACAAGTATGAAATTGCATTCTACGTAGAATGATATTGACTAAGTAAAACTGTGAAATGGGAGGTGGTGGTGGGGAATGGTGAGTAATAATTATAGGTTAGACTCAAACAACCTAAAATGACATAGGCGATAGCTATGCGGGTCAAGAGGCCAGGAACTGTGAATACAGAAGAAGTACGTTCAACCACTTCTCCTGCCATGGCCGACGTAAGATCCATGAAACCGATCTCCACCTAAATCATACGACGATTTAATTTGATTAATGCATATTTCTCTTCCTCTCTTTATGTGCATTTCTATAATTCAAGTCTACCCTATCCAAATACCACTCTTGTTCAAAAATACATATATGAATAATAATAATAATTATTATTATTATTGTTACTATTCGACGAATCTTGACTATCACTCACTACATTTTGCAATCTCTTACCTATTCGATTACATTCTAAATGGGATTCAACCTTTGTCTACAAACACTTGATCTAATTGTATTTTGCTACCACGCCATCCCCTATGTCACCCATACACATATAGATACCTGTATATATTTGATTAATAATGTTGTTTATTTGAATGCTTACATTTGTATTTAATAAATAACCGGAAGACAAAATTTCTATCCAATTATCCCTGATATCTAAATGATGTTAGATCGGCTTCAGAACTGGATATTTTGGTTACTACTAATTTTAAACTTATAAATGTATAACCTGATGAGCTGGGAAAATTGACAAGATGGGGGGAGTGGGATAGTTTGCTAAATAATGTATTCATACAAATATTCATTGTCTTGAAATCAGTGAATTTAATTCAAATACTATTAATTCCTGATTGGACAAATCAAGACAGTGGGTAGACTAGAGAAATTAGGGTGGCTGATAAAAATTGTTGTGTAGTAAAAGACCATAATTTTACATGGGTAACATTTAGGGTGGGTTGACAAGTATGAAATTGCATTCTACGTAGAATGATATTGACTAAGTAAAACTGTGAAATGGGAGGTGGTGGTGGGGAATGGTGAGTAATAATTATAGGTTAGACTCAAACAACCTAAAATGACATAGGCGATAGCTATGCGGGTCAAGAGGCCAGGAACTGTGAATACAGAAGAAGTACGTTCAACCACTTCTCCTGCCATGGCCGACGTAAGATCCATGAAACCGATCTCCACCTAAATCATACGACGATTTAATTTGATTAATGCATATTTCTCTTCCTCTCTTTATGTGCATTTCTATAATTCAAGTCTACCCTATCCAAATACCACTCTTGTTCAAAAATACATATATGAATAATAATAATAATAATTATTATTATTATTGTTACTATAATTATTGTTAATGTTATTGCTATTATTATTATTATTATTGCAAATAATAATCAAGGTACACAGAATGAATTGAATATCACTCAATCTCTTCCTACTTTTATTGACTTTACAACATTTTAAGACCGAATAAATGAACTGAATACAATGCTTTCTATTATTGTTATTGTTACTATAATTATTGTTAATGTTATTGCTATTATTATTATTATTATTGCAAATAATAATCAAGGTACACAGAATGAATTGAATATCACTCAATCTCTTCCTACTTTTATTGACTTTACAACATTTTAAGACCGAATAAATGAACTGAATACAATGCTTTCTATTATTGTTATTGTTACTATTCGACGAATCTTGACTATCACTCACTACATTTTGCAATCTCTTACCTATTCGATTACATTCTAAATGGGATTCAACCTTTGTCTACAAACACTTGATCTAATTGTATTTTGCTACCACGCCATCCCCTATGTCACCCATACACATATAGATACCTGTATATATTTGATTAATAATGTTGTTTATTTGAATGCTTACATTTGTATTTAATAAATAACCGGAAGACAAAATTTCTATCCAATTATCCCTGATATCTAAATGATGTTAGATCGGCTTCAGAACTGGATATTTTGGTTACTACTAATTTTAAACTTATAAATGTATAACCTGATGAGCTGGGAAAATTGACAAGATGGGGGGAGTGGGATAGTTTGCTAAATAATGTATTCATACAAATATTCATTGTCTTGAAATCAGTGAATTTAATTCAAATACTATTAATTCCTGATTGGACAAATCAAGACAGTGGGTAGACTAGAGAAATTAGGGTGGCTGATAAAAATTGTTGTGTAGTAAAAGACCATAATTTTACATGGGTAACATTTAGGGTGGGTTGACAAGTATGAAATTGCATTCTACGTAGAATGATATTGACTAAGTAAAACTGTGAAATGGGAGGTGGTGGTGGGGAATGGTGAGTAATAATTATTATTATTATTGTTACTATAATTATTGTTAATGTTATTGCTATTATTATTATTATTATTGCAAATAATAATCAAGGTACACAGAATGAATTGAATATCACTCAATCTCTTCCTACTTTTATTGACTTTACAACATTTTAAGACCGAATAAATGAACTGAATACAATGCTTTCTATTATTGTTATTGTTACTATTCGACGAATCTTGACTATCACTCACTACATTTTGCAATCTCTTACCTATTCGATTACATTCTAAATGGGATTCAACCTTTGTCTACAAACACTTGATCTAATTGTATTTTGCTACCACGCCATCCCCTATGTCACCCATACACATATAGATACCTGTATATATTTGATTAATAATGTTGTTTATTTGAATGCTTACATTTGTATTTAATAAATAACCGGAAGACAAAATTTCTATCCAATTATCCCTGATATCTAAATGATGTTAGATCGGCTTCAGAACTGGATATTTTGGTTACTACTAATTTTAAACTTATAAATGTATAACCTGATGAGCTGGGAAAATTGACAAGATGGGGGGAGTGGGATAGTTTGCTAAATAATGTATTCATACAAATATTCATTGTCTTGAAATCAGTGAATTTAATTCAAATACTATTAATTCCTGATTGGACAAATCAAGACAGTGGGTAGACTAGAGAAATTAGGGTGGCTGATAAAAATTGTTGTGTAGTAAAAGACCATAATTTTACATGGGTAACATTTAGGGTGGGTTGACAAGTATGAAATTGCATTCTACGTAGAATGATATTGACTAAGTAAAACTGTGAAATGGGAGGTGGTGGTGGGGAATGGTGAGTAATAATTATAGGTTAGACTCAAACAACCTAAAATGACATAGGCGATAGCTATGCGGGTCAAGAGGCCAGGAACTGTGAATACAGAAGAAGTACGTTCAACCACTTCTCCTGCCATGGCCGACGTAAGATCCATGAAACCGATCTCCACCTAAATCATACGACGATTTAATTTGATTAATGCATATTTCTCTTCCTCTCTTTATGTGCATTTCTATAATTCAAGTCTACCCTATCCAAATACCACTCTTGTTCAAAAATACATATATGAATAATAATAATAATTATTATTATTATTGCAAATAATAATCAAGGTACACAGAATGAATTGAATATCACTCAATCTCTTCCTACTTTTATTGACTTTACAACATTTTAAGACCGAATAAATGAACTGAATACAATGCTTTCTATTATTGTTATTGTTACTATTCGACGAATCTTGACTATCACTCACTACATTTTGCAATCTCTTACCTATTCGATTACATTCTAAATGGGATTCAACCTTTGTCTACAAACACTTGATCTAATTGTATTTTGCTACCACGCCATCCCCTATGTCACCCATACACATATAGATACCTGTATATATTTGATTAATAATGTTGTTTATTTGAATGCTTACATTTGTATTTAATAAATAACCGGAAGACAAAATTTCTATCCAATTATCCCTGATATCTAAATGATGTTAGATCGGCTTCAGAACTGGATATTTTGGTTACTACTAATTTTAAACTTATAAATGTATAACCTGATGAGCTGGGAAAATTGACAAGATGGGGGGAGTGGGATAGTTTGCTAAATAATGTATTCATACAAATATTCATTGTCTTGAAATCAGTGAATTTAATTCAAATACTATTAATTCCTGATTGGACAAATCAAGACAGTGGGTAGACTAGAGAAATTAGGGTGGCTGATAAAAATTGTTGTGTAGTAAAAGACCATAATTTTACATGGGTAACATTTAGGGTGGGTTGACAAGTATGAAATTGCATTCTACGTAGAATGATATTGACTAAGTAAAACTGTGAAATGGGAGGTGGTGGTGGGGAATGGTGAGTAATAATTATAGGTTAGACTCAAACAACCTAAAATGACATAGGCGATAGCTATG